>JABXWE010007684.1:0-22735 GCA_014611495.1 Limonius californicus
CTTCTCCTTCTCCTTCTCCTTCTCCTTCTCCTTCTCCTTCTCCTTCTCCTTCTCCTTCTCCTTCTCCTTCTCCTTCTCCTTCTCCTTCTCCTTTTTCTTTTTCTTCTTCTCTTTCTTTTCCTTCTTCTTCTGTGTATAGACCAATAGCCTGTTAATTATCTACAAAACTACGTTCTATGAGCCCTCTATGCGTGCTGCTGGGCAGGAGGCTAATCTAACCCGTCGAACAGAGAAGAGAAGTGCCACCACAAGGTTTGCAATTATGAAACATGTTTGTATGACAACCGGGACCGACAGTGTTACGTGCCTCTGAAACACTACCGGTTGCATATGCCCTGCATTGGCGTTTAAATTTGATTCTGACTTTCAAAACTTCGATTTTGAAACGGCGTTTGATGTTGGAAATCCCTCCAAGTTTGACCAACGTGCGGTCCAACAATTTTTTTGCGCTGAGGCTGTACACCCATTCCAGATTCATACGCGAATGCAAGCAGTGTATGGAAATGCATGTATTGCGTACCCAACTGTGAAGTAATAGTGCCGAAAATTTAAGAATGGAAAATAGGGGACTATGGATGAGCCGCGACTAGGTGCACGGTGCACTGCATTAACAGAAAATAGTATGGCTTGTGTGGAAGGCCTTATTAGAGAAAATCGTCGAATTTCAATAAGAGAAATTACAGAAATTGTTGGTGCAAGTGTAGGATCTGTCCATTGTATTGTTCGTATTCTGGGTTACAGCAAAGTTTCTTCGCAATGGATTCCTCGTCTCTTGTCTAATGAACAAAAATTCTTGCTAATAGGCTTATCTCTGCAACACCTCACAGAATACAGGCAAAATGGTGATAACTTACTTCTGTCAATAGTTGCTGGTGACGAAACTTGGTGCCGTTACTACGAGCCATCCAGTAAATTATCGTCGATGCAGTGAAAACATTCAAGTTCACCACCACGTAGAAGTTTAAAGCACAACCTTGTGCAGGCAAGGTAATGTTAAAATTTTTTTCGACCATGAAGGACCCTTGTTGACAGAGTTTAAGGAACCTGGAACCTGTCAATGAAAATCTGTACAATGAAACTTTGAATAAGCTTCATCAAGCAATAAGACGGAAACGTCCAGGAAAACTTACGCGTGGGGTCATTTTGCTGCACGACAATGGGCTTCATGTTGCTAATGTGGTCACAGAAAATCTTGAATGAAAGAAATGGAGGGTATAGGCTCTAAAACCCTCTAAAGCCCGGATCTATCGGCTTCCTATTTCCATATTTTTGGACCGCTGAAAAGGCATTAAAAGTTCGGCATTTTGAGTCTGACGCAGAAGTACAGACAGCTGTGGAAGACTTTTTCAATCAGCAGCTACAAGAATTCTATGAGCGGGGCAGAAGTCGGTTAGTAAAACAATGGGATAGGTAAGAGTAATATTATTTGTAATTAAATCGTTGAATAAATTTTTTTATAAAGCAAAGATGGGTTTCATTTGGACACACCTCATATATTAAACATAAACTATAGAAACACATCTTTGTGTTATTACTAATGTGAGATTTGAACCTTATGAAGCCCCCCCCTTCATAGGCTGTTATGCTCGTCAACTTATTCATGAACATGATCTTTAACAAATCGGCTATTTACCACATTGAACTTCAGTTTGTACTTGTAAGTCACAAGAGATGTATCCAAGAAAGCAGCCATTTCCTTAAAAATAGGTGTTTTAATAGTGACGGAAAAGAAAAGTCCCAAGAAAAGAGTGTAAACAAAAGGGTGGCTGTTCAATCGTGAGAAACTTAGTCATATAAATTTGTTATGCGAATTGCAGTCAAATGAACCTAAAGATTTTCAAAACTATTTTAGAACGAATGATACCACATTTTCTATGCTTTTGAATTTTGTTCGTCACATTTTTATGAAATTACAATTGCAACTGACTTTAAGCCGAACTGATGAAATATGCAGCAACTTGTCTCAACTAACATTCATTCATCTTATCGAATACTAAACCTAAGTGCTTGATTTTGTGATGACCCTTCAATTGATCACCCTTATTTATCCAAGTAAGTCTGTGTAAAAATATTCACTGCAGAGCAATATAACTTTCACTTTAACCGGGTTTAATTTCAGATAGTGCAACTAAGCAACAATAGCTTAAGTTTGTAATTCAGGCGTTCCCAATGGAGCGGCTATCGACCCCCTGGGAGTCGTTGAATACTTGAATGGTGTTGATGAACCTGTAGGGGTCGATCGGGGATCGATGAACCTTTAATGATCTTTTAAGAATCGATGATCAAAACAAAAGGATATGCAAAAGTTTGGAATTCTAAAAATATACAGCAGGAAAACCCTGAATCAAAACATATATTCAAGCCCTTATTATTGGTCTTTTCGGATTCTTATTTGGTGAAGACCGGTTTTAGCCATTTGAATAATTTTTTAAGAAAAATTAGAAATAGATTAAATATATCAGAACGCAGAGATTTACGAATAATATTAAGTAATTTGAACCATACATTTCAAACATTATATCTAAACATCAAGCACAACCATCTCATTAATAATATAAACATGATATTGTTTTGCTTTATTTTTATATACTTTTTGTACTATTAGTCATAAATTTGTTGTTCATATTTTTTTTAATGTGTTTCTTTACAATCTGTTATACAACCCTGATAACGTTAAGCAATTATGGGAAAACTGTTACTGAAATCTGGTGATTATTATCAACAGTCATAATGACAACAATTTGTTTACACAAATCTATAAAGTAAGTCAAGAGTATATGTCTTTTAAGCCTATACCGATAGGAGTTATTATCTAATAGGTTTACAACTAACTAGTTTAGAAGCATTTCTAATTTTTGGATATATTTTACACTGCACTTCACAATTTCACTTTTAATGGCCAGTATCTTTAAGTCCACTCTAATTTCTTGGTTTGGTATAAGGTATGGGGCGTCCGTTATAGCTCGAAGCACTTTAGATTGGAACCGTTCCATGAGTCTATGACTGTATTTGAAGCGGTACCCTATAGTTCTATGCCGTAACTCCACACAGATTTTTAGCCACCTTATAGATACGTATTTTATTGTGCAGCGATAATTGTGCCTACACGATGTCTCAAATCAAAGGATCAAGGCATTCTTCAAACGTACAATGTTCTTTTCCAACATTGGATCAAATGTTCGCCACAACATGCAGCTGAAAATATTCCAAATGCTGTGTGCCGAATTTTACGCCAACATTGGAATCAAGATTGGAACCAATGTTGGATCCAACGTTTGACTCTTTGTGTAGCGCAGCTTTAAATAATATGCTGTACCAGGTTTCTGGAAAATTGCCTGCTTATTCAACATTGCGTTTCTAAGAATTGATCCATACGCGTGACATGAAAATTATGTTTTTATAATTTGATCACAACATGACCATCTCTAGTCGATATGTTTTTTACCAGGCATTTTTAACAACTTTCTACAGCACATTTAGTAGGTGTTTGGTGAATTTTTTTTGCTTTATTTGACATTTTTTCCTACAAAATTACTTCCGATCTACATATATCTATATGATGTGAATTATATAAATATTGCCCTCGACTTTCCTTGTTGATGTAGCCCTACACGACGATTCTTATTAATATCACCCAGTGATAACTTAAGGTGTAGTTTCTAAAATTATGTTTTCATCTTAACATTGTTGCACACATAGTATGAGCAAGTTATTTCCACTCTAATATTGTTCAATATCGTCGAATCGCCGATTCACCTGCTTGTCGCTGCTAGCCATATTGAAATACGTTTTTAATCTCGTTGACGGAGATATAGCAATCATCATCATCAAGCCTCTCTCGCCCTCTGCTGGTCATAGACCTCTCCTAAGTTTTTCCATTGATTTCAGCTTCGTGTGACGTGCAGTTCAGTTTCCGGCTACTCGCTTAATGTCGTAGTTTCAACGTGGTGATGGTCTTCCTCTGCTTCGTTTGTCCATACGAGGTCTCCACAATGATGTATCAGTACATTTGTTGTTTACCGCATTTTCTATAATTGGCGTGCCTATTTATTCCAAAAATTTTGTTGGTTAGTTCCTCGGCGACAGTCAATTCATCGAAATTAACGCAGCTATAACTGGAATCTTGCCGCGTAGAAGGCATACGTGAAATGGTTTTGTATCTATTTCACCAAGGATACTCAAAAGTCCTACACATTTATTATTATGATTATTTTGAACACTTCAACGTCACTGTGGTCCAATGATTAAAGCTGGGCTGCGGTGTGGAAGCTCGGGAGTTCAAATCTCCAACTCGATACCTGGCGGGTGGCCTACTCAATTGCTTTAAAATAATTGGGTCCTGCGTTTGAATGATCAAGGGGTAATAATACATGATGCCCACCACATCACCACGTGTCATGAATTTGGTACGTGACAACCAAGTGTGGGAGCAAGAATACGAGAGCTTTAACGTTCCGTCTTTCACGCCAAACTCCTTCATGGAGTGTAGAGCCTCACTACCATTTTGAGCACCTGTGATACACAACCCACTGTTAGACATTTATTTACATCTCGACTTCTGTAAGCTCCCTTCCGAGAAAGGCAACTAACTCCCAAACCAAGCCAAGGATACTTAGACCATTTCCATCAAAAGTTGCAGTTCTAACCCCTTTCCCCAGAAGTAGCTCAATTATCAAGCTTCTTAGAAACCAGAGGTCTTCTCGGGGATAGAGCAGACTTATCGCTCCTGACAGAGTTATCTAAGTTCTCTAAAGCAGGCAGACCTAGGCTCTATTCAGCGGAAGTACCAGTCGCGTGTAAACGAATACTTTGCAACAACCTGTGCAAAAGCACCCAACCTGCTTGTTACAGTTCCTAACCACGTCTTCAGGATAGACATGAAGCACCAATTTGGTGGGTAAGTTCCGGGATTAATATTACACAAAGGGGTCTGTCCAGAGCTTGGCCGTGGTGCATGATCAAATAGTAACTTTAATTATCTCCATTAGTAGCTACATAGTAGACTCTTATTATGGCTAAATACTTAAACGCAGATAACTTATCGCCCTTTGCGTGCGACACACTTTGTAGAGACGGTACATACTGTACTTTTTCCGTGACAGGTACAACCGTTGCTGCTCTAGTTAAAACACCGTGACGAAAACTGTGACAATAAATACATTTAGTATGTTCAAGCACCCATTACAATTGAAGTAAATTTAGTGCTAATTTAAATATAGCTTATATGATTGTTAGTTTATTCAGGACATAACATCAAGACGCTTTAGCTGCAGCTAATTCTACTACACCAATCCCACTTTTATACCAATTTAGATATAGATTGCGGGCTCCAATTATTGTAGATCTACAGTAAATTCCTCACCAATGCTTTTGTTTGTCTCCTATGGTAACTTTATATCACCATATGGTTATTGCATCTATAATTATTTTTAGTTACTCAGTACCCTTTCCATTTCTTCTTTAAAGATATCTAATATAGCCCCATGTACAGTTCACAACAAAAGTGTTAGTGATACTAGAAGTCCTGTACAAACACGTCCTTGATGCAACTGCTAGTTACAACAAGCGTTGATATAAAGGATCCACCTGTAAGAGCTTCACTAGGAAGTCAACGGAAAGTCAAGTAGAGTTTCGCAAGCTGTAATTCCCATTACTGGCTGTTAAGGCTTTCAATAAATTCTATTTTGGATTTCTGGGGTCAAATTGAAATATTCCAAGAAAATTAAAGAAATAAAACCACAAAAAAAGCACACCAATTTTAATATTAGCAGTCGATGTGCTGGTAAACGCTAAATCTAAATCTGACAGATAGTAACATTTTTAATGGAGGAACAGAAAAGTTTAAATAAATACATTGATTCATTACCTTCTACAAGAAGCTATTGTTTCAGATATAAACAACTACTAAAGTACTACCTATTTATAAAAGTAGTTTATGTATTATACATTTGTTGCTGTTACCCGTTAATGTATTTATTCCTTTGTCGTGTTTAATAATATTTATAGTAACGTAACTTTAATAGAATGAATTAGAAAATACGTTTATTTTTGTTTCGTGCTTGCATACCTATTGTACACAGTTGCAATATCTCTTAGTTGCTTTAAGAACAATTTGAACATACTCTGTAAAAATAGAAGGCCCTGTTTTTTCTTTTCAATAAATAAGACCCTATTTTTGTAAAATTATGCCAATTATGCCAAAGTGCTGCTACCTACCTTTGTGTATCTCTGCTTGATGATATGCTTATCTTAGTAACTACAAATTCAAGGTTTTACAAACGTCATAAATCAATTATACTTACAGTTTAAAACAAGAAGAAAAAACAAACGACAAGAAGACGAAGACTTCCACATATAGGTGTTATGGTTTTTAGGTTTATCAGGAAATGTCATCATCATTAAAATTGAATTGAAATACGTATATTCACAAAACTGAAGATAGTACATTTCATTTATATTGATAATTAGTTATATCCTGTGTGGATGGGCCGTTGTAGGATTTGGTCCTCTTCAACCCTGGGCTTCCTTCCTTCCTTCTTGTGGGTTTTTGCTTCTGCTTCTGGGCGTGTGATTGGGGTCCTGCATCATTGAATTTTGCGTTGGGATAGTATTTGTAAATTAATTAAAGGTAGTGAAGTACTGGCTATGATAAGTAACAATGCTCATCGCATTGTGAGGAGGGTGTTTTCAACAACGTTAAAGAAGTCGTGGAAAATCTGGATACAGACTTGATAAGAGGGCTGTGGGGGGAGGTGCTTCAGTTTCCTGCGGGGTTTTCTGAGGATTCGATTGCGGCACCGGGAGAAATTCGGAGGGTCGCTTGGGCTACGGGTTTATTGCCGTTGAGGGTGAGGGTGATGTAGAGTTTCTGAAGTTTTTGGAGGCGGTGGCAGATGGGGGTGATACCTGGGTTTTCATGAATTAGTATGCTGGGGTATCGAAAGTCTAACCTGAGAATTCGACGGAAAATCTGTCGTTCGCGTTGGCGGATTTGTTCTAGAACACGAGGTGGGAGGGAGGCGTATATAGGGGCACGGTATTCGTTTATTGGGCGGATGAAGTTGTTGTAAGTGTGTTGGAGGGTGCGAGAGTTGCAACCTTGAAAGCGTCCTTGAATACGACGGAGCAAGTTGCAGCGGTTGTGAACTTTTTTGAGGGTTTCTAGGAGGTCTGTTAATAGAGAGCAGGTGTGAGAAAATTTGATTCCAAGATATTTTACTGGTTTGAGAAGAGGATTGGCTGGTTATTAATTGAAAGATTGATAAAATGGGGATCGAATCGTGGATTTTTGGATATGCTGGGATGCCTGAGAGGAATAGAATTGGATTTGTCGGCATTCAATTTTATCCGCCACTTGGAGGTTCAAGTGTGGCTAATTCAGAAGTGCGTGTCGAGAACCAGATGGCGGTATCGTCGACGAAAAGCCTGATTTTGGTTATGGCTGGATCTGAGACTGGAAAATCGTGGTAGTAAATAATGTAGAGAAGGGGGGGACAGAACTGTTCCTTGGGGGATCATCGTCATCAAATTCACAAGCTTCTTCTTATCTGAAATGCTGTTGTATATATGCCGACAAGATACGTTAAGTCATATTCACACTGCTTTAGCAGCTTCAAACGTTTAAAAATGCCGTCACTAAAAATGTATCATGAATGTTCAACGAATTATTTCTGGAAATGTGAACAAGCTACCAACCTAAATAAATGACTTACATCCTTCTTAAGGAGATCCTACACCTACCTCGCAATTCAAATCAAATGTAACCTTTTAAATCGTTCAAACCTGAGCGCTGAAAAAATAAACTGCAACCGATGTAAAAACATTACGTATAACATACTACAAAAAAGTTATAATAGGATTTTCTGAAAATTAGATAAATCTTGACATTTGGGTTGTGAGAAACACCTATACTGCACTAGTAATGCACTTCCGCTCCAGGAAGGTGCAAATATTTGCACTATAAAACGTAATTTCACTCAAAGCTGCCCAAATTTATTGTTTGCGCCAACTTGGCTATTAAAATTGCGTACAAAGAAAAATTTTACTTACACCAAACAAAACACATATCAACAATTTTTATAATTCGACAACTCTAAACAATTACTTTTTTTTCAACTACGTAATGTTAAACACCACCCGCCTCGTTCTTATGCAGAGAACGACAGTCCTTACCTACGATGGTGTACCACCCACCACATCAAGACACTTGAAATTGTTGTTTGCTAAATTTAGCTGTCATAATAAGAAAGAAGAAAGCAAGAAGTGAGGATGTCGAACATTACATACA
Source organism: Limonius californicus (assembly GCA_014611495.1). Lineage (NCBI taxonomy): Eukaryota > Metazoa > Arthropoda > Insecta > Coleoptera > Elateridae > Limonius > Limonius californicus. The sequence goes on from JABXWE010007684.1 coordinate 8,288, forward strand.
ATATAATTTTTATTGAATGGGTAGCTTACACAGCTGAGTGACTGTTCGGTTGAACATTGAGGCAGAAGTACGGACAGCGAACGCAGAGCGAACTAAATTACTACGTCCAGCTGTGACTGTTAGAACGCGCCCTAAAACCCACTTCGCAGGAGAGAAAGAGCGATCTTGAATAAGAACGATATCATTAAGCTTTAAACTGGCCTTTGCGGTTTGTTATGTGTATTTTTCGCGTTAGCATCCCGGCAGTCTGGTACTTGGTTGCATACGATTCCTTTTTGCCGCCAACCTTGATTCGAACTTTTTAAGTTCCTGTAGTTTTAGGGAATTTGGGGGAGATTTCTTGAACTTGTAGGTTAATTTTGATTTTGGTAAATGAAATTTTCTGAAGTGTAGAGGGCAGACGGGACTTCCTCTTGAGTCATCGGCCGTGCAAGTTGTGGGTTGCAGATAACAGTGTGGAAGGTGATTTAAGATTGTGGAATTTTCATGCTTTGTGGATTATTTAAATCATCCTTACCTATAAGAGAATTTAGTTTGTTGTCTGCCAGTTATTTTGGTGTTTTACTAAATTCTCATTGGGTTTAGCCCAGATTATTTAAACACTTTACCAAAAAATTGATACGTTACTCGCTGCATGCTATGTGGAGTCTCATGGGACCGTTTTCCGACCAACCAGCCTGCCTCGTTCACCTGTAGCTTTTGGTTTCTACATGCTGTTGGAAGTTGGAGACAATCAGCCACCGAAAGGAAGGTTCGAACTTCTGGGGAACTTTCGAATACGTTTTCGAAGGTGCCTACATGAGCTGCTAGTCCAGCTCGATACCATCAACTGCTGCGTCCTCCATAATCGTGTTCAGAAGGCTCTAGGAACAACCCAGCGAACAACAAGAGGCCGGCTTTCCCAATTTTCTTTGTTGTTAAATCCAGCTAAGCATATTCCAGACTTAACGGGGAAGTCGATACTATATATGATTTGTAATTTTTAACTTTTTACTATTATCTACCGTTTTAAACACATTACTATGCATTCGCGACTGGTCACTCACCTTCAGTAGGTGCATCCAGCTATATTTTTTTTTCTGCGCCGTCACTGCACTCTGATATTTAATTAAGGTCTTGCTATGTTCCATGCGGCACCACTTTGTCAATAAACCTTTTTTTTGTGCACCAAATTCAGACCGCTGTCAGTTGTGGCTGTGTCTATTTTCACGGCTGCGGGAAATTGGCAACTTAATTGTTGATGAATAAAATTCCTAGTATTATAGAACAATTATGCGGATTGTTTATAGCGATAAACGATTCGGTTTGGCGCTACCGTTGACATTTTGCATGTTGGTTAAGGTGACTTAACGCCAGGCTTTGCGTCGTATCGGACTTTAATTATTATTCATTTCGATTTGTGTGGATTTTTAGATCCGTTTATTTTCAGATAGGGGTTACGTCCGTTAAATTGCTTTCCTTCTCATACCTTATTCGTCTAAGAACTTTACTTCAATTCGAGTTTCTCGAATTATTTTGACCTGTTGTATAAATCATATAAAATAATATAGTAATTTACTTCAGCATTTTGTATTTTCTGTATTTACGCAATTAATCTGTTGACTAATTTTGAGTCAGTTATAAATTATGGTCTTACCTCAATTTTGGGTTACTCACTTATGTATTTAATTGGTGGTCTATGCAGCTTTACTGATATTTACTGTGGTTTCACAGAATTTTTAGGCATTGGTTAAGTTGGGTCAGAAATTGAGTTTACCATTTGGTTATTTATTGCTACCTACTATTTGTCATACAGGTGCGTATTTATGTTGTCAATAATTTGTGATAACATGGGCTTCGCCTTAGAATTGTAGGGCCCCTCGTATACAGAGTGTGCGACTAATTAGCAACTTCACTATTTATATTTAGGACGGATTATATACAGGGTGTACAAAATTGATTTAACCTTATTTTTTGCAGTCATTCCTACTGCCCCCCCCCCCGAACCGCTTTCGCATTACTTCATGGAGATGCAGGCGTCCCTTACATACTAACCATTCATGCAACATGCGCCCTATACTTAACTAAGTGAAATGCTGTCGCCTCAGCCGGGATTCGAACACACCAGCCGATCGGCCGCATTTCACTATGACCTCGAGTGGCAGCGTATAGTTGGATCCGTTAAGGTAAGTCATGAGAATCGCTGCACGACGATTGGTGAAGGATCTTGGCACTCCTTTGAGAATTTTGTTGTCGATTCACCTATACCCGTTTCGCAGACGAGTTAGCCGTGATGCAACACCGAAACGTTGCAGTGAGTTGCCCGTGGGTAATAATTCGGTGTTTCAGCTCTGTTACGAAAAAGTTTGTCTTTTGCCCTGTCGTCACCCATGTAGGAACTAGTGTGAATGTTTTTGTAACAGTTCGCCAGTTATTTTTTAGCTGCAAAATAAATAATCCATGGACCGTACGCGCCAAAAACGTTCTAGCATAGCTTGCATGCTTTGCCACCGCATGAGGTAGTTTACATTTCTATCTAACAATGAAGACGCAGGAGGAAACGTGAGTGGGGAACCGACAAGAAAATGGCCAGGAGTAATCGCGTCAAATCTCTCCAGGTCTTTGTTTAAAGGCGTTAGAGGTGGCGAATTGAGGACAGCTTGGATTACACAAGGAAGAGTTTGCAACTCCCCTAAGGTAGAGGTAGACTGACCCAAAATGCGTTGTAGATGATACTTGGTAGATTTGACTCCAGTCTCCTATATGCCGCCAAAATGAGGAGTATATAGAAGGATACACTCCCAATACATTTTACCTTGGGACATTCTGTCGGTCATAACCGAACAAAAATTTCTTGCAAGTTCCTTGTCCGTGTCTTTAAAAGTTGTTCCATTGTCGGTATACACTTTGTGAGGTAATCCTCGGCGCGCGACAAAACGATTAAAAGCCTCTATAAAGGTTAGTGTGCAATAGTCGGTTACTACTTCCAAAAGTACAGCACGGATACTCAGACACACAAAAAGGGCTGTATAACATTTTTGGGACTGTCTGCCTTTTCCCGATGCCAGTCGAACCCACTAAGGGCCAGCACTGTCCAAGCCAACAAGTTCGAAAGGACAAGCAGATTGGCTTCGCACAGAGGGCAACTGACCCATGAATTGACTATTAAATTTAATTATAAGGAGAATGTTTAAAATTTCAGTTTATACTTAATTTAAGCAGGTAGTAAAATTCTAGGTAACATAACAATTTTAAAGCATGCGGATATTTAGGCATTAAGTATGCTCAAAATAAGTACTAAACAATTAAAATGAAGCTCATTAAAGACATTAAATAGGTAATAAATAATAACTTCGCTTGAGACATTCAATAGGTGGATTAGCCTGTTAGATGTCGTTGCTGGCCCCAAACCCGGAGGAAGGAGGAGGGTTGACGGAACGGGTTAACAGCCTACCCGTCGTAGAAGCTAATTATTACTCCCTGAACCAATAACCAAGTCTCGGATATCGGACAGACCTCACAGATAAATGACACTGCACGAATAAGCAAAAAACGAATATGGAAAACGAAAGTACTTTGAATAGGCTGTTGGAACATAACATCTTAGAATAACAAAGACCAAGAGATCATAATCGAAATGAATAAACATAAAATCGATGTGTGCGCTAGAGACAAAAAAAAAGTGAAAAGAGACAAAAAAAAAGTGAAAAGAAACAAGCAGATACCAGAACTGCATATTGATCTATAGTGTATTTAACTGAAAACAATTAATATATATATATATATATATATATATATATTGCTCTGTATTTTGTTAATAAATATAAATTATTTTAATAATGTAATCGCCCCACGTTGCTTGGCGACAAAAAGATGCTATGAATTATCTTTTTAGATAATATAATTGAAAAATAAATTAATTATTTAAAATATAACTTTTAGTTGGGCGCCAAATTTGAGTTTTTACTCAAATTAATTAACATAAATTCTATAGATTATTAGTTATAGCATCTATATAGACTCTTATAATCTCAAGGATAATTGTTTCGTGGCTTCACAAGTTAGATAGTTAATTATGAAGCAAATATAATACATAATCTTATAAATACAGAATTAAATTTTAACTTATCTTGAATTTCAAGTCCCTTTGACTGTAACGTAGACACCATTTCTTGCGAATTCTGCAACAGCTGCATTTATACTGCTTGAAGGTCTCGTTGTCTAGATAAGATCCATTTGAATTTAACTATGACAGCATCAAGATCGCAAATTCGACAGTTTGCGAAACAAAACCACTGAATTACTATAATTGTTCAGTTTAATGTTCGAATTTGTTAAGGTAAGTTCTTTAATTTTTTTTAATACCACAGGATTATTATTTTTAATAAGTGAATAAAAGATTTTAATTTTATTCCCTTTTCTTTTCAGAAAAATTCCACAAAAGAAACACACTTCGATTAAAATTAATTTGGTAAATTCTTTTATTATTAAGCACTATAGTTGAATTAAAACACAAATTCTGGTTACACTTTACATTTACTAACTGTTTAAATTTTTGTAAACAAAGTTACATAACCCAACTTAATTTTTGCAAGGTCACGCCTATTTTTACAATAAAATTAAAATGAGCGCTAATTGAAATTACGTGCGCTTTGTTCGATGGCCAAATAGGAACTGATTTCAATTTTTTCAACAAAATTGCAAGATAATGGTTGACATCAACCAATGAGAATACAGAATTTGAAACAAAATCTAAGGAATATTCTAGAAATTATAATTATAAAATTTAAATAATTAATATAAGCCTTATGAATAATTATTTCGAAAAACTAACTTCATAATCGTTTTCTATGAATTTTTATCTACATTTTGGTACCCAAAATTAACAAATTCCTGACAATAATTTTAACATTTTAAAATATAGCTAAATTTGCAAAATTAACCCGAAAACCTTACAAAAACACAATTAACACAGTCCTCAGATTATAACACAAGTTTTGTAATACATTAACAACCTATAAAAGAATTATACACAATATAATTAACAAAATTCTAGATCTAACCTATAATTCATCACGGAATTCTGCAGTGCAGTTCTCTACTGAATAAGTCCAAACTCCGTCTACTTTTGTTGCATTGCGGAGATAACTTTCAACTATGAAAATTTTTTGTTCTAACGAAAACACCATTTTGTAATGCGCAAATTCTACCTACAAGAAATAATTTTTAGTACATAATGCGATTTTGGAACTAATTACTTACAGGAGAGACAAGTAATCAACTGTCAAATAACAATTATTTAGATAACCTCAAAACATCAGGTGTTTGCGGCTCGGCAGCTGGTTATGAAGCGACATACATTTGCCGACGCATAACTGATGCACAGCCTACTATAAACGTGGGAGTTTTTGAACACGGTTTATAATTAGCTCTAAACCACATTTATATATACTACATAGTGGGTACGCGCTATACATTTTTTTCTGTCAAACATGCGATCAAAACAATTTGGAGACCACTGCTCTAAGCGCTGCTGGGTGCGCTCCCGACACAGGAAACGAATACCATGTTCGCGCATTTCATTAACTACACGTTTATAGCTACCTGATTGGTTAGAATAAATGGAGTAGTGTTAATAATGTAGTAAATGTTATTGTACTGGTACCACACTGAAAACCTCCGTTGCCTATGCGAACACGCCAAACAGAAAACAGAATGCAAAGTGCAAAGTTGTTAGATATGCTTTCTGAACTTGAGTACAATAGACCGTACTTATAATTATATGCGAGTGTCCATCTAATCCAAATTGGTTTTTTACGTTGAAAAAAAATGAAATTGAAAAACGCAAAATAATACATTTACAATATAAAAAGTTCAAACAACAAAACATACAAAAATACAAAAATATAAAATTACTAGACAAAAAATTCGTAATATTTCTTTAAATTACATTTTTCTCTAAAAACATGCAATTCAAAACTATTTGTATTATTGCATTATTTGTTTAATTAATGAAGCATTCCACTTCCATCATTTCCTTGCTGAAAGTATTGTTCTAAGGTTTGAAAATATTTTAAGGCATTCGTCCACTTCTTCCTCGTGTTCTTCGTTGCCATTAGAATAAAATTCTTCAACAACAAGATAGACCTTCGTCAGCAAAAGTAAGATACCAAGAACAACCAGAGCAACTTAAAGCGACTTTGTCAGATGCCTTTAAATTTTTTCAAACCTTACAACAATAATTTCAGCAAAGCGTGTTCGCATAGGCAACGGAGGTTCTCAACTACTAACAATACAATAACATTTACTATATTATTAACGCTACTCCACTTATTCTAACCCAATCAGGTAGCTATAAACGTGTTGTTAACGGAATGCACGAATATGGTTTTCGTTTCCTATGCGGATAGCGCACCCAGTAGCGCTTACGGGATAGTAAATGGAAAAATGCTTACCATTAAGGGTACTGATATTCGACATTTATAGGAGGATAAAAGATTCGTCGATCTAAATATCCAAAACATCGAATCGAAATTTTGAATGTGCATAACTTAAGTAAGCAGAATTGTAACTGCTGTTCTGCTATTAGTTTCTGACTATATCTTTTTGCAAAGAATATAGATATAAAAGCAAGAATCATAAAATTGTGAACGTCCTTCGACGCATATCATGTTTCTTTAAAGGACTAGCAAAGGTTTTGATTTGAATAATCAAAGTTCTGACCCCAACTAGACTGCAATGATTGAAAAACACCCACCTTTCAGCAGTATTGGTCAACCAATTTCGTTCCTGAAAGTGTGATTGATGGTCAACATTTGATACGGTAATATTCAAATAAAGGAGGTACAGGCAATTAGTCAGTCAACCGTATGGATTTACAAACCTACATTTATAATTAATAAAGAAGTGACTACCTTGAGCGACTTATTCAAATGACCCAAACTGCACCTTGCAAGTACCTACCTATAAGTAATTAACGATTGCCGTCAACAGAGCCGCTAATTCTTGGCTTGCACAATAGATGCCAAGTTTCGGCTTGATGAACTGCCTGAGCGAGGAATTTTTTAAATGCTTACATCCAATCATTAGTAGTTTTTTTCGTCAAAGTTTTTGTAAGCTAAAATATTAATTTGTTACTTTTTATGAAAGGTTCGATTAATAATGCGGTATTGTGGTAAACCCCTTTGTTGTTTGAACCGCTTTGTATCGGGGCTACTGACTTAATGTCAGATTTTATCTGAAATGGCAGTTTGTAAATTAAGCACACTCCATGTGCGTCTTTAATAGTAGCATTTTCATTTGTGAAATTTGTTGTTTTGTAAGCGGCTTTCTTACGTAGGTGACCGAAATTGTGTATTGTTTAGGCAATCACTGGACATTAGTTAAAAGAACGCCTTTGATTAAAAGAAACACCATTAGGCACATTACTTTTATTTTTGATAATCTTTAATAGTAACATCAAGATTCTAAATACAGAACTATCAAAAAAAAAATAAACCAGGCCGTAAACGTAAAAACGCATGTCATAACTCCATGGTCATGTAACGTTTCGTAAGATTAACTTCACACTACTCCTGAATAAGTAGCATTAGGTTATAAACTGTCAAGGTTAAAACATTAAAAGGTAATATCTTAGGAACTCTCAAAAAATGATTTTTATTGTTATACAAAAAACATCCCAACTCCTCAACTGCGACGACTAAGTGTTCTCATAAACGAGTATAAAAAGATCGTGGACAGCAGAAACCTACCAATCCATCAAGACATCGAAGATGCCAACCATAACCGACTCCGCTCTAGGCGACCACCAACAGAAACGCAAGGATGGCTGTGGAAGATGAGTTCAACCTTACCAACGCATGTACCCAAGAATAGGCTGCACTAATAACATGCCGTGCATCACCCAAAAGTTTCGACTTACCACGTAAAACATGGTCTACGCTTAACAGAATCAGAACCCATCATGGCATGTGCACCCCTGCCATGATGGGTTCTGATTCTCTACACAAATGGGGCAAGCAACCATCCCCACTTTGTGATTGCGGCGAAACCCAAACCATCAGACACATCATAGAAGAATGCAGGGCGTATCTCCCCCCCCCTTCCAAGGTGGAAAAAAATTAAAATAAAACAGAAAAAATATAGACAACAAATTTCTGAAAAACTGATTAACTGATTAATAGGTTGATTGTTGGTATGTCAACATATTGGAGAAAGTCTCTAATAATTCTTTACTCGGATTCCATCATATCATCTTTAGAAGTCAGATTTTTGCAGACAAATCGCCTGCATTTTCATTGACATATTTCCATCCGCGTAACATAAGAGATGTTTCATTGGTGGAATAAAATGAAAGTACTTCATCTTGTGCAACTTTTTACAATTTGGAAGGCATCGAATGAGAAAGGGAATTGTAGTTCAACATGTGGAATGAGGTAAAAGAAGCGCCAGATATCATCGAGGTTTTAAAAAAGAGCGAATTGTTTTTTTCGAACCATTAGAAACGCGCTACTGATTTTTCTTCCACAGCCCTGCACAACAAGCGCTATGGAGCGTTAATTCAGCTCTCTTCGCCGAATGAAAACATGACTTAGAAGCACTATTGGTGAAAATAGGTTAAATGGGTTAGCCACGTTAAGTATTCATTGTCAATGGGTTTTCGCAAACAAGGAACAATTTGTGGAAGCTACAGTTAGAAAATTTGCAACTAATTCTCGCAAACCATGGACCCCCTTCCCTCATGAAAGAAGTTGTATTCAGAAAGCTGCCCCCCCTCCTTCCGTTTTGAGCTGGATACGCTTGGAAGAATGTCCCAGAAGATCATATAATGGCAGATCCGAAGATTTCATGCTAGCGCCCCCAGAGTCAATAGATTATATAAATAGACTAGATGTTTGTAAGTTTCTAAAGTGTGTTATATTATATATTTTATTTTTTATACTCTTAATATTTTTTCTTTCCTAAAACTTTTAATGAAATGAAATGGCTTACAGTTGATTGTGCATGAAAGTATTCGATTCGTAGTAGCATGCAGGATTTCCCTGAAGAATATCCAGACCTAATGATTGACTAAAATTCGTTTTACTTTACGTTAATGCACTCGACACAATAAATGCGAGAAACTGGCTAGTGTAACAAGGACAGGGGGCAGGGATCGACTTACAAAGTGAAATGAAGAAAATTTTCTGAATATATGAAATTTTTACTAACGTACCTACGACCTCCTTCCAGGATATTTCCCAACAACCCGACCTTTCTTATGGAACTTGACTGTTCATAATGAAAAACTAATTATACATATTCCTTTATATTCTTTTACCGTTGGTTTCTGGACATTGATGGCGATACATTGGACCAAACTTTCTTCTCAGATGAATCATGATTGCAAGTAAACGCTTATGTGAACTCGCAGAATATGAGAATGTGGTAAATAGAAAATCCACGCTTTTACCGTGAGGAAGCGCTTCACCAGCAGAAAATAGGTGTGTGGATAGATTTGAGCCAACGACGATTAGTTGGCCCATTATTTTTCAACATCATATTTATGCGCAGAGTTATCGCAAAGCCACTCTTCAACGTTTCATCAATGCGTTACATGACGAAGAATTGATTCTTCGTACAGGATGGGGTGACAGCTCACGCACCTCGTGAAATTAACGCATATCTGCAAAAATTCTTTCACAATCCTGTGATAAGCAGGAATACGCTGATTGCCTGATCACTCTGCTCGAGTGAATAAACACTGTTAGACTTTTTCGTTCAGAGACACCTAAAACACTTAATTTTTAAAACTCCAGTAAATATCGCTGAAGAACTTACGCAAAGAATCAGAACAATGTGCAATTGAATAAACAACACACCACAACTTTCTCCATTGATGAGTTGAAGCGAAAAGCACGCCTTTTATAATCCTTACCTTTTATTATTTAAAAATCAATTTTATTTTTTCGTTAATTAAATGTGAATAATTTTCTTGTTTGTTTTTATGACATATCATAAATTAATGTTAGTTTTTCTCGTTCACTCTTACCTTATCATTTATTATGTACTGAATAATTAAATAATTACTCCTAAAGTACAGGATGTTACTAATTAGAGTCACTAAATAAACATCTCACTTATTGTAGGAGTTAGAGGCTAGATTTGAAAATGACAATATTGTTAAAGTTTTAGCAGAATAAAATATCGAAGAGACAACTTGATTGCCTGCTAAAATATTTTTAAATGGTGTCCAAACTACAATGTTTTTCGACAAACGTAATTTTTGTTCAATGCAACTCCTTTGTATATATTTTATTCTTACTGTAGGTTAAACATTATTTAATTAACAATTACTCATGATATAGTCAACGTTACTAAAGAAAAACGTTTCTCTTCTTTCGGATCAAGATCAACTTATTCGCATGGTAAAACGTTCGGGTTTCTGGTAAAGTTACAATGAAATTGCAATATATCAAAGTATTCTTCGTTTAACATACTTCCCCCAGCCAGTGGAAGGTTGCACACATAATTATGATACCGAAACCAGGGAAAAAACCGTCAGAAATAACGTCCTACAGACCTATAAGTCTCTTACCGCTACTCTCCAAGGTTTTTGAAAAACTACTCTTACATCGAATAATGCAAACTATTGATGAAAAAAACCTTATACCCGAACATCAATTCGGATTTAGGACAGGACATGGAACCATTGAAGAAGTCCATAGACTAGTGAATCAAATAAATAACACTCTAGAGCAGAAACAGTATTGCTCTGCCGCTTTTACCGATATCAGCCAAGCATTCGATAAAGTGTGGCATGCTGGATTATTCTATAAGCTCAAAACTTCGTTACCGTATACCATATATTCCCTTCTAAAATCCTACCTTACACACAGACACTTCTACATAAGTTATCAAGAACTGAACACTGACCTTTGTCCGATAAATGCTGGCGGACCACAAGGGAGCATTCTCGGCCCATTTCTCTACTTAATCTACACGGCAGACTTACCAATGACTAGATTTACAACAACAGCAATCTTTACGGATGACACCGCAATCTTGGCGACGCATCACAACCACATTGACGCATCTGCAAACTTACAACATCATCTTAACAAGCTCGAACCATGGCTGATAAAATGGGGAATAAAGGTCAATGAAAGCAAGTCCACCCATATCACTTTCACTATGAGGAGGGACAGCTGCCCTCCAGTTACTCTGAATGGCTGTCAAAGTCCCTTAGCTACTCAAGTCAAATACCTTGGACTCACCCTCGACAGAAGATTAACGTGGCGCACACATATATTTAATAAGAGAAAACAACTGGGCATGAAATTTAGACAGATGTACTGGCTGCTGGGAAGAACCTCGCAGCTATCTCGACACAATAAACTTCTGCTGTATAAAGCAATCTTAAAACCTATTTGGATTTACGGAATCTCTCTATGGGGATCGGCCAGCACATCAAATATCGAGATACTGCAGCGATTCCAGAACAAAGTGCTTCGTACCATTGTTGACGCTCCATGGTATATTCCAAATACAGTGCTACATAAAGACCTAAAAATAGATGCAGTGCGTGAAGAAATAACAAAATACAGTAAAAAAATATAAGACAAAATTGCATATACATATTAGTGAACTAGCTGTCAATTTGTTAAATGAAGGTAATGAAATCCGCCGACTAAAAAGATACAAACCGTCAGACCTGTTACATAGATTTCCAAATGAACATTGTAATTAAAACCAGTGCATGTAAATTATGAAATAGGAGATATCTAATGGGTTATCTCCTCCATGACATGTAGGTATTATTCTTAAGCTTAGTGTTTAAGTATAGATCATACAATGTACTTATAGCCTGAGGCACTCCAGGCTGATTGTATAACAAAAGGAGAAAAAAAAACATACTCCCAAAACCGGGTAACTGCTGACCCAAAAGTAATAAAACATTTTTTCTTCTTGAGAATTCTCCTAACTTCTGACAAGAAACGATAAACACGTATCACATTTCATAAAATACTCTTTTTTCTATGAATACTTAGAATTTTTGTTAGTGTGGGTCATAGTCATAATGAACCCGGTTTTGAGATTCTGCGCTGTAAGTTTTAATTTGAGTCATGCGCTTTATGTTATTTTGCATATGTTTATAATGTTTTATTATAGTAATCAGGTGTAATTACAAGGTGGTGATGGCTTTTAGATGAGCTTTGTCTGAAAAAGAGTTATATAAAATAAATAATAAATGTGTGCGTAGGTCTGACCAAGACGGTTATAATAGTGACAAGTAAGATGGAAATGTCATTGCGGTTGGCCTTACTTGGAGGTATTTAGCTCCTAAGAAAGGTAAGAAGAAAATGTCTGAATTTATTCGGGAAGACAGAGGACAGACAAACGCAAGGTTACAGTTTCAATTACTGATTGCTTCAATCAATTTATATCAAAAGAAATAATAGAGATCATTCTAAAATATACTAATTAAAGAGCAAATACCTTTATAAATCCACATAATGGGAAGAACGAAAACAATACCATGGCACCGTGGGTGGATGTAGATGTCACGGAGATGTATGCACTTTTGCAATACTTATGTTGACTGGCCGATTTAAGGAATATCGGGAAGATCCATACAATTTACAGCCACGCAGCAATCAGTCTTTGAACCGACCTATGTACCAAGTCATTATGAGCAGAAATAGATTCATAGATATCCTTCGATATATTCGCTTTCATGGCCTGAACACTAGACCAGAAAGGAAACAACTAGACAAACTAGCGCCCTATCGGGAAGTTGCAGACATATTCGCAAAGTACTGTAAAGAATCGCATTCCCCATTGGCCTGCGTTACTAGCGATGAACAATTAGTCACCTTTAGAGGCCGTAGTCTATTTAGGGTATACATCCCAAGGAAACCTGGTAAATACGGGATTAATATTTGGACATTTTGTGATGCTGATAATTACTTCTGCTTCATTTTTCAAGTTTATTTAGGAAAAGAAGGAACACGTGTAATTAAGACATTAGTAAATCACTGGTATGGGAGCGGTCGTAACATAACCCCAGATAATTTTTTCGCGGGCATTCCTCTAGCCGAAGAATTATTATCGAAAAATATAAAATTAATTGGAACCTTGCGTAAAAATCGAAAAGATTTACCCAAATGTCTTTTGAATATTCATTCACGTGCTACATACTAATCCGATTTTAGATTTGGAAAGGGCATTACGCTAATTTGTTATGTTACTAAACCTAAAAAATGTGTCGTATGCTATCTTCGCTGCATCACGATCATGAGATAGCAGAAGCAGTCAAGAAATTTAAATTCGAAGATATTCATTCCTACAACGAGACAAAAACTGTCGTAGATGTTTGAGACAAAATAATACGGGAGTATACCTGAAAAATTCACATTCGTCGCCCGTTCACGTCTACGTACACTATCAGGAGAGTTAAGGCAGCGTGGTCTCCGGTCAGTACTTGGATGGGTGACCCGAAGGTTGCGTTAACGCGGCGCCTCTCTCCCACGAGGATTGATCAGTATGGGAGAGAGATGTTGCGGGTAAATAAAGAACAAGACGAAAGAATACCTGAAAAAGAGCTACTAGAAGATGGCCTCTGCGGTACTTTCTAAATTTTTTTGATATTGCTTGTTGCAATGCTATATGGTCATGTAAAAATCACAATCGCAAAAAAAAAACAAAACAAAGTGTTTTCTACAAGAACTTGGCTTATCGCTAGGTGATGGTAATATTTTGAGACCAGGAACTCAAATTACGCAGGATGGAAGAGGATTTTCTACAGCAAAGTGCAGTGCTATTGAAAGAATTGGGATAAATCTTGTGAAAAATTCCAAGGATACATCTACCAGGGGAGCAAAAAGGGGACGCTGCCATCAATGTCGTGGAAATAACAATAAATTTTGTAAAAGGTGCGACTTATGCCAGAAATATGTTTGTCCAAAACATAGCGGCACTATCAAACAGAAGCAGAAGCGGTTACTGCAAAAAAGATGAAAATAAATGGCCACTGCAGAGGTAGAAAATATATTTTTTTTTTTATTTTAAAATATAAATTGAATATTTAGTTGCCGGTTTTGGAAAAGTACTGCACCATAACTGAACGGTGTCCTAGACTTTTCCTATTTTTTTAAGTTCGCTATTTTGTGTAACTTCATTCTTCTTAATTATACTACTACTATTTCTGAAAAATAAAAACGATATCTCTGCTTGTTTTTAATTTATAAAATAGTTCATATTCAATTATTACCCAGAAAATACCTAACAATACTATAAAACAATAAAATAGACCTGCAGTCAATATTTAGAAAGAACGTTAACTTTGACCCATTGCAACATGGAGGAGGAATCACCATCAGTCATAAGGTAACCTTCCGCATTCAATCCTCTAGCTTCTTCTTCTTGGGGTGCTTTATCTCTTACAGTCATAGCGATCTTCTCTCCTATGCCTGTGTTGCGCGTTTAGAG
>JABXWE010007685.1:0-26409 GCA_014611495.1 Limonius californicus
AGACTAGATGATAAACTACAAGTCACGTTGCTTATGTTAGCAACTGTCACTGAATTGCGCTCTAAATTTGAAGATGACCTGCAAGCCCCTCTGATTATCCTAGTAACTCTCACTGAATTGTGTTCTAAAGTAAAAGATAAATTACAAGTCGCTCTGCTTATATTAGTAACAGTTACTGAATTCTGTTCTAGACTAGATGATAAACTACAAGTCACGTTGCTTATGTTAGCAACTGTCACTGAATTGCGCTCTAAATTTAAAGATGACCTACAAGACACTCTGATTATCTTAGTAACTGTCACTGAATTGTGTTCTAAAGTAAAAGATAAAGTGCAAGTCACTCTGATTATGTTAGTAGCTGTCAATTAATTGTGTTCTAAATTAAAGAATCAGCTGCAAGTCATTATAATTATGTTAATAGCTGTCACCGGCTTTTGTTGTTAGGTACCCTAAATATAGGTGGTTTATTATTTTATTATTTGCATTTTCAACAATTCATCGCGGGCGTCTAGATGTAAATTGTTGTAGATTATTACAGGAAAATTAAATGCATAACAAGCTTTAAATATAAGCTAAAAATTATTGTGTCTATCCACACATAACCAAAGTTAACCCTGACTGTCCACAACGTGATCGTCTCTTAACCTGGAAAGCTGACCTACCTGGGGTAACTCAAAGGCGTCCTCTGTACATCCGCAGTTGTTATTAAAACTACAGTGTCCATTATGTTCAATTTAAAGTTGAAAAATAGTTAACTTTCTCGCTACCAAAAAGGTTGACTTTTGACTATTTTTCAAGTGTAGATTACAGCTGCATATCTTTAAAGAGACCTATTGTGATTAGGTTTCGGTTACATACTCTATAACAGGTTTTAAAAGTTAACAAAAAGAAACTTGTAGATCTCTGCTAAAAGATAATCATAGTAAGTTGATAATAGTTGCACATACTGTTGTGAATAACTAAGTATATTGCAATTGGGTTTAAAAATATTTATAACTTGAATTTAAATTTAATGTTATTATTGTTTATTCCCCATTTTTCAATTACTTACGTACAGAAATCCCCTGGAACAGGGCACTTTAACTATCTTGGATGCAATATTACCTACGAATGTGATGGACACTACAATAATAAAATCATCAAATATCAGTCCGTAAGCGGAGTAATTTCAAAACATTTAGGAACAGAGCCAGATTAGATACATAAATTCGGGTATATAATACCCCAGCTGTTCCAGTGGTACGAGGGGGTATTGATAAGTACTTAGCCTACCATATAAATCGTCACAATATAACAAAAAAAATTTTATTTATTCTACATAATCTCCTTTAAGACTTATACATTTAGCAGAACGATCATAAAGTAATTCTAAGACATTTAAAAAAAATCTTTGGCTTGGTCTGGAAACCACTCCTCAACGGCACATATTGCTTCGTCATTTGTCGATAATCTTTTACCTTTCAAATGTTTTTTTTAGTTTAGGTAACAAATAATAGTCTGACGGTGCTAAATTCGGAGAATAGGGCAGGTGGTCAACAAATTCAAAACAAATTTCATCAATTTTTTGCAGTGCAATCAACAACTTCTGAGCAGGAGCGTTTTCTTGCAAAAAGAGCACACCTCTGGCAAGTTATCCGAGGCATTTTTCCATAATTTTTTTACGTAATTTAGTTAGCACCTCAGTATAATATGATCCCGTGATACTTCTACCCCATTCCAAATAATCTATCAGAATTATCCTACCTTTGTCTCAGAAAACTGAAGCAAGAATCTTGCCAGCCGATGTTTTAACACGGAATTTTTTGGGTCATAGAAAACCCACATGCTTCCACTGTTTGGATTACTCTTTAGTCTCTGGGTCATAGTGATGGATCCACGTTTCGTCCATAGTAACAAGCCGATTCAAAAAGTTTAAGGAATCTTCTGCAAAACGGCGGCAGATTTCTTTTGACGTTGTCAATCGAAAGCGCTTCCGATCAACGTTAAAGCATCTTGGAATCCATTTGCCCGATAACCTCACCTCACCTTTTTCACATCTGATCTTCCTCTTTTATATTCCGCAACTCAGTTTTTAATAGCGGCGTATGAAGGACCCTGATCACCTAAGGTTTCTATAATATTAGCTAAAATTTCTTTGTGCGGTAACCCTTTCAAAAATAAATACTTAATAACAGACCGAAAATCGATTTTTCAAATTCTATCTCTTTCTCCGACATGCTGTTTTCAAAAATTCACAGTTTGATCACCGTTCAACTTATGGATGTCAAACTTTGACAATTTATTTATAAAACACCGTAATTTTAACCATAGCAACCATATTCACTTTTCTTTACTAGAAACTTTCCAGGCTAACTAGATATCAATACCCCCTCATATTATATGGGAGTGAAAATTGGAGAACAACAGAAGCAAAAGGACGAAGACTCAAGATAGCAGAGATAAAGTTTTTCAGAAAAATAATAAGAAAACTAGGGAGAATATAATACGAACCGAGACTGTACGGAATGATTTGAAGGTGAATCCATTAGAAGGAAAAGTGCTAAGAGCTAAAACGAAATGAAAAGAATATGTAGAAATCATGGGAGAAGGCAGAATATCTCAGAAAATGTATCTATAATAGCAAACCCAAGGGACGCCCAAGAGTTTGACGCACCGTATAACGCTGGTGAAATGGAACAGGTTGAAACCTAATCCGAGAAAGAACACGACGGGAACGACAACTTTACTTTTCCCTTTACTTCGTAATTGTTTTATTTTGTTGCATCACAGTTGCATTACTGTTAGTTGTGGTTACGAAACTAAGATTAAACCATTTTCTGAGAAATCAGAGGATGATGAGGGAACAGTTACGATTTGTCAGTGCCTCAACACAAGAATTGCAATAAGGAAGGTAAGGGTCGCCACAAAAACAAATAATAGAAATGGGATACACATGAAGAAAGGTTGACAAACTTCTCCTTTGCTTTCTCGGTTTAACTCGTTGCCCCAAGGCGTAGGATCCTCGACTCATCCTCGGTAGCTTTCTCTATCTATACTATTGTCTCCGATATATATCCTTTGTTTCCCGTTATTCTACCTAGTCCGTCTTTCCTCTACATTCTCGGTCTTCCCTGATTTTGTTCTTGCTTCTAATATTCTTCTGCGTATTCTTCTTTCATTCATTCTTATTACGTGGCCACACCAATTTAGCTGTCTTCCCTCTATGGTTTCTATTAGTGGTTGTACTTCTAACTCTTCTCTTATTGCGCTGTTTCTTAGTCTATCCTTTCGTGTTTTTCCCACAATATTTTTCAAAAACCCCATTTCCAAATCAGTTATTATCGTGTTGTTGTTTACATATGTCAGAGCTTGAATATATGTTTTATACTTGTAGCTTAGCTTTTGTGGTTACATTTCTTTTACTTACGATCGTCGTTTCCTATGTTTGTCTGCCTTTAAGTACTCATAGCTTCATACAAGTGTCAGGTCTTTCCTATTAATACTGAAGTGATGTTCATTTTCTTCTTCAGTTTTTTGGTGAAATGCAATATTTTACACTTTCCTATATTAAGTTTCATTCCGCTATTTCCTATTTCCGTTGCCTGTGTGTCCAGGGAGCGTTGCATGCCTTTTGGGTTGTCTGCGTCAATCACTATGTTGTCGGCGAAAGCTAGACTTTGTAGATATATTGGTACGTTTTGGTGAAATACATTGTATAACCAAAAGTAGTGTTCAAATGTGGTTTGATTCTGTACATCCTATCTTAATATTAATTTTCATTTTATTAATGTAAGCAAAATCATTGTTTGTTAGAGGACGCTGTATAACATTTCAACAGTATAGCAAACACGCAAAATAATAGTTGAACAAAACCAAATTTCCCTTTTAATGGAAAAATCTCGGAAATGGAAGTTTAGAAGGAATTTCACGAAGTATGGTAAAGTTTGATGTTTAAATCTACTCTCTGTTGTCCCATAATTGCCCTCTATTCGTAATAATTTTATTTCATTACGACTAATAGAAGAATTTCAGGTCTGGTTTAATAAAGGATTTATTGGAGCTTTTATTTCTTATATAATAAATTACTTTTCTTGTTGTAGCAACGACGCACATTTTTCTTTTAACGATAATCGTTGTGTTTACGAGGCAACAACCAATTGGCACACGTTTCGAATTCTGCGTGGAAACGTTTAAGGAAGAGTTTGATTGTGCACCCTGTAATGGCGTAATTGTTTGTTCCATCGACGTGGCTCTGTACTAAATGCAGTAATTTTTGATCCGACGACTGCAATAGCATTTCTCATTTCAAATCATATTAATAAATTCTTCCTCAAGGTTATTAGCTCAGTTGTTCATTAAATTTTGGAATGTGGTCACAAAATTGCAAATACTGCTAGCATTTCATTTACTTTCAAGGGACGGTCTTATTTTCAAACACGTAGATTACATATTGATCATTTTCAATCCTGGCGCGCATTTTGTTGTCAATGCGCGTGTTATATTATCGGAACCGTATTCTAGTCGATTAGGGATTTAACGATTCGATTAACAAGTAGGGTGGAGTAATGTCAGCATGGAAAGGTTAATCGTTAGTGCGTCGGTCACCACATAATGCTATGATAAATGTCAGCAAATGCCAGCCACCTCTTTTAGGGCGAATCGGGTAAAGGTTCGTTAGCGAAAGATTGCATATCAAAGCTTCTTGAGTTTCCGAAAGTTTAATGTTAATATCTATACCGTTCATCCGTCAAAGTAATGTAGGGTGACTGTCTCTGATTAGTTCGTCATACACATGTAGTTGTCATTATAAACATGCCACTGTTACTCTGCTGCAAAATATTTTAATTAATTGTATATCCCGCTGCTAGACACTGGCATTCTTCTCTGACACGTGCTTCTCCTGGTAAGGTAGAAGCATTGTTTAATTTGAAAGTAAAAAACGTAGGGTGTGGTGGTAGCTCAGTTGGTAGAGCGCCCGCTTTCTAAATAAAATGTCGATTCTGGCTTGGGTTAGAAACCTAAGCAGAACTGTGCAGATTTATAAAAATCTTATCTGCAACCCACCACACACAATTTCCCAAGTCGGCTTGCAACCGTGGGATCTTAATGCTAAAAACCTTTTCTGGAATTTCTGTCGTTTGGATTTGACGTTAAACTGTAGGTACCTCGTGTTTCTACCTTAGCACTGAGGAGAAACACGTGACAGAGAAGAGGTCGATGTCCAGCAGTGGGACGGAAATGCTGTTGATGAATGTCATTTGGATGAGTACTGTCTGTCTGTCTTTATATCGCGTACTGTACTTCTGTATTTCGCATTGCACTGTTGGTACACTCAGGTCATTAAAGAATCACTTTATTGGGAACGTACCACAGTGCATCAACAATTGTTCTCAACATTTTGTTTTGGAATCTTTCAATGATTTCCACATTTGATGTTGACGCAGTTTCCCATAAGGGAGTTCCGTATGTCCATATTAGTTTAAGAACTATTTTGTAGATTAGTATCTTGTTTTCCAAAGATATTTTCGATCTTCTTCCGATCAAACTTTCGGAGTCAACACGGCACCATCGAACAGATACACAGGATAGTTGACAAAATATACAAGGATCTAGAGAAAAAAAGATACTGTTCTGCGGTGTTTCTAGACGTGAAGCAAGCCTGTGATAAGGAATGGCATCAAGGCTTATGCTATAAACTAAAAAAACACTTACCTCACCATCTATATGAACTGATGAAACCATACACATCAAATCGACATTTCTTGATAAAATACCTAAATTAAATCATGATTATCAAACCCATCTCCTCAGGCGTTCCACAGGGTAGCTCCCTAGGTACCATAGGGTATTTACTATATACAGCCGACCTACCTACATCTCGACTAACAACATCAGTTACTTATGCGGATGATATGGCCATTTTAGCCTCACATAAAAATCCACAATCGGCAGGAGGTACCTCGCCTTCCAAGTTCAGCTCAACAAAATTCAAGGCTGCACTAGGACATGCTGAATTGGACTGAATGAAACCAAGTCCCATCACCGAAATATGGAATTGAAATGTATTTAACATTTTCAAAGTGGTTTTTTGAATATATTCTTTGAATTGCTAATTTACAATCTCTCTTTTTGACCAATGTGTCTGTCAGTTTTGTGTTGTATCCATTACTGCGTGCAATTGGTTTATTAATCGAAATTTCTGTGGTGTAATCACTGTTACGTAGAGGAACTGTTAGAGCTCTTGTAGAAATTTTTTGAATCCGGATATATTGACTCTGATTTGTTTGTCAAATGGTTAAATAGAAAGGTTTTGTTATGTTTAGATGGACATACAACACACAGCAAGAACTTAAAATCAATTGAATTAGTTCGTCAACACGGTGTAATAATGTTGCAATTACCCGCACACACTGCACACAGGCTTCAACCCCTAGACGTTGCATTTTTTAAACTACTTGAGACCTTTTACATTAAAGAAATGCAAAACTGGATGAGAACAAATCCAAACACTGCTATGTTTATGTTTCAGATCGCAAAAATATTTTCATCAGCGTACATACAATTGAAAATGCTGCAAGTGGTTTTAAACACGCCGGAATTTGGCCAGTTAATAGAGACGTTTTTGGTAAACATGACTTTGTAGCTACAGAAAATCTTTTACGAGTAGAGGCAGCAATTTTTAATGGGAACTCCATGAACAGTGATAGAAACAGCTACCGAAGCAGAATTCGTACGAACTGTGTTAACTTCAAAATTCATAACAATTCAATTTGTTTCAGGCTCCAACAACAACGAAGACGGCAATAAAAGAGAAGTTCAGATTACTGAGGATTCGACTCCTACCAAAAGGAAGTTGACCATTTCAGTAGCTGAGATTTCACCGATTTCGGAGCCACAACTTAGGAAAGGAACAAAACGAAAGAAGGGTGCACAAAAAGCGGTTGTATTGACGAGTACCCCATACAAAGATGAATTAACAGAGAACAGAAGCAAATCAGCCAAATCCAAGCACGAAAAAGATGGCAAGCACGCCCTTTTCGGAAAAACGCAAAGTCAATCAAAATCATGAAATTCAGATCAACCGTTGCCTGCCAGTGGCAGTAATTGCAAATTTTCTACGTCTGGTGTTAGTAGAAAGAAATCATCTTGGTACTGCTTCTTATGTAAGAAAGAGGAAAAGATGGACATGATTTAGTGTCAAGATTGTAACGAATGGGTTCATGCTATGTGCGCTAATGTGAGCCTACACCGAAACATTTATTTTTGTCCCAAGTGTTTCGGCTTAGAAGATGATTAATCATTTTTTAACCCCTACTTACTTCTATTATCCCTCTATACTTTACTAGATTTATTATTTTTAATATAGTTGTAATAAAAATCTTAGTATTTTCTTTACTGCTGCTACAGATGCCATGGTTCAATTGAGGAAACCTATACGACCCTTACACTGTTTCTTTTTTAAGAGCATACTGTCAAATAATTATATTTAAAAATCGGCCCAATACCGTCAACTTTCCCCTAATATTTGTTTTAGTTCTGTTGTGATATTTTCTCGTGGCATCTCTATTAGAGTTTCTAAATTTGCAGTCGTTATAAAAGTATTGATACAAGTAGACGCTCCCACATAAAATGCCGCTATAAACGAAAAGGAGGACCTTTATGAAGAATTGCAGAGAGTAGTGGAAAAGGGTAGAGAAAGAAATAAACATACAGTAATAATGGGGGATTGGAATGCTCGAATCGGGAGCAACGCAAATAGGGGCATGGGCACGCTCGGAAAATACTGTGGAGAACCATTAATAGATACAAATAATAATGGAGAACGTATGATAAACTTCTGTATAGAACATCAGATTCTAGTAGGTAATACACACTTTAACCATAAGAACATTCACAGATATACATATGAAGCAGAAGAGAGGAATGTTAAAAGTATAATTGATTATATAACGTACACAAAACAAATGAGATGGGCTGTAAATGATATAAAGGTAATAAGAGGGGCTGAAATGAACACTGACCATAAGCTCCTAATAGTAGGTATGAGGTTCAAACCCCCTACAAAGTTAATACAGAAGAAGTATAAAAGACTGAAGATAGAAGAACTGAACAGTCAAGAAAACAAACAAAAGTATATAGAACTACTTGAAAATAATCTTAAAATTTGCCGACAACAGGAGGAACAAGAGGGAGTAGCATGGGAAGTTAATGAAAGATGGGAGAATTTCAAGAGGGTAGTACAACAGGTGGCAGAGCAAGTATGCAAAACAAAGAAAACAAACACAGGGTGTATAAGAACAGTATGGTGGAACGATAGTGTGAAGGAAAAAGAAATACTGAAAAAACAGGCCTGGCAACAGTATATAAGAAACAGGACGATAATAAATATGAATGAATACTATTAAAAAAGAGATGAAGCAAAGGAGGCAGTAAAACAGTCAAAAGCAAGAACATGGGAAGGCTTCGGAACAAAAATAGAAGAAAGCTATAAATTCGATCTAAAATATTTCTGGAGCAGTATCAAAAACCAGAAAGCAGAAATCATGAATATATGGAGAAAGTATTTCGAAGAAAAGTTTAAAAAGAGCGAAGGAATAGAAATCCAAGAAATTCAAGAATACCCCATACAAGACGGAGAACAGAGAAGAAGAAATAAAAACGGTGATTAAAGAGAAGCGAAACGAAAAAGCAACCTGGTACGACCAAATACCACCAGAGCTAATTAAATATGGAGGGGCTTGTATGATAAAGTTAATGACCAAGATATGCAGACAAGCCAGGGAGTCTGAGAAGATACCGGAAGACTGGCAACGAAACTATACATATAGTACCTATACATAAAAAGGGAAAAACAACTGAGTGTGATATCTACAGAGCCATATGCCTTTCATCGTGTGCTTTAAAGATATACTCAAGAATTGTAGAAAGAAGGCTTAGAGAAGAAATGGAAGGATAGCTAGAGGTAGAGTAGAGCAAGCAGCATATAGAGAGAGCGCCAGACGCAGGACCATATTTTCACATTAAGAATGATTACTGAAAAAATATAGATAGAGGAAGGGATTTATACCTGGCTTTCATCGATCTCAAAGCTGCATTCGACACCGTGCGTAGAAAACAGATATAGACAGTACTAGAACAGCTAAATGTGAATAAGAAACTTAGAAGAGCAATAGAGAGTGTATACGAGAAAGTGAAAGGAATAGCGAGACTAGGTGGAGAACAGACAGAAGAATTCGGTATTGAGGAAGGGATCAAGCCAGGTGATAGCCTGAGTCCACTGCTATTCATTTTGGTTATGAACACGGTGATTAAAAACTATAAGTAGCGAACCGGGAAGTTAAAGATAGGCAATTGGAACATGGAGGCGGTAGAAATCTATAACATGGTCTACGCAGACGATATTGTGGTCTTAGTAGGAAGTAGAGAACAACTACAGGCAGCAGTGAACGTGTGGAAAGAGAAAATTGAAGCAGTTGGATTAAAAATCAACATCGACAAAACAAAAACAATGCACATATCGAAACAAAAGCACCAAGCAGCACAAAAAATCAAAATAGACAACATAGACGTAGAAGAAACACAAAGATACCAGTACTTAGGAACAGTAATTACAAACGATGGAAGAATAGACAGCGAAATATTAAACAGGGTAAACAAAGCTAGCCAACTATACTACGCTATAAACAGAAGTATAATTGGAAAAAAAGAAATAAAGACAGAAACGAAGCTACACATATACAAAACAGTATATGCCCCAATTTCGACCTATGGGGCAGAAAGCTGGACTATGCTGGACAAACAAAAATCCAAAATAACCATGGGGGAAATAAAGTACCTAAGGAAAGTATCTGGAAAATTGAGAAGAGATTTTTTTTTAATAGCCCGCAACATCCCAATGTTAGGCAAGGGCCTCCCCCATAAGAGGGGTTGTTGATCTACTCTCCCATAGTGATCAATCCTTGTGGGAGAGAGGCGCCGCGTTAACGCAGCTTTCGAGTCACCCATCCAAGTACTGACCGGAGACCACGCTGTCTTAACTCTCCTGATCGTACGTGAACGGGCGATGAATGTGCGCAACCTGGGACCTGGGACCTGGGACCTGGGATCTGGGACCTGGGACGAGAAGAGATAGAATAAGAAATACAACTTTTAGAAACCAACTGCAACAAATACTAGAAGTAATCATAATAGAAAATCAACAGCTAAAATGGTATGGGCATACAAAAAGAATGGCTGAATACCG
The DNA here is from genome assembly GCA_014611495.1 of Limonius californicus. Classification (NCBI taxonomy): domain Eukaryota; kingdom Metazoa; phylum Arthropoda; class Insecta; order Coleoptera; family Elateridae; genus Limonius; species Limonius californicus. The sequence goes on from JABXWE010007685.1 coordinate 10,223, forward strand.
AATCCCAAGACAAATACTAGAAGCAAGAACGGAAAGTAGACGATCAAGCGGTAGGTCAAGGAGATTGTGGACAGATAAAATCAAAGATATGGCAGGGAAGAAAGGAAAAACGATGGGGGAATTAAACAGATTGACGGGAGAAAGAAACAACTATAGCAAATGGATCGAGGCACCCGACGCCGTTTAGACAAAGAGGGAAAAATGAAAGAAGAAGAAGATAAAAGTATTAACATTTTGTTTATAATCGTCTCTCTAAAATTTAGAAGAATAGAGATCCCACGTCACTTGGTTGCATAACTGCGAAATATGCATTCTAAATTAACCGTAAATCTTAGCACCGAATTAATTTGTTAAACCTTGTGCAAAGAAAAATTTTCACATTTTTTAATGAAAAATATATAGGGTGTTCTGTATAAAAAATAATACCTGGAAAATGCTCAGCCGTAGGGTCACCCTGTATATTCAAAAATATTTTTACAATGTGCGCATTTTGGCGTTACATCACTTAAAAAATATAAAATCTCCAAATTATTTTAATATTGCCAACATTGGACTTTGACGCAGTAATGGGCAACCCTGTATATACAGAGTAATACAATGTGCGCATTTTGGCGTTACATCACTTAAAAAATATAAAATCTCCAAATTATTTTAATATTGCCAACATTGGACTTTGACGCAGTAATGGGCAACCCTGTATATACAGAGTAATAGTTTTGTTCATAACAAAAACTGAAGCTTCAAAGAATCTGCCAACTATGTGAAGCTGCTTTTGTTATGTTATGAACAGATTAAAAATTAGTCGAAATTCCGATGTTTCAGTTACGAAACTATAGTTAAAAACCAAACAGGTTAGCATCAAACATACATTTTGCAAACCATGAACCCCGTTTGCTAAAATCACAGGCGGAATTTTCTTCCTTCGGAGACCCCCGTAGGCGCTCCAGAAATCAGTCACTTTAGACTTTAGATTCGACTGCCAATTTTAACCTCATATTGAACGAAATTGCAACGTTATTGGAAAAATTACGGAAGAATAGCATTCGTTACAGCCAATTTGCGGCGTACATTCAGCGGCAAAAGCGCTGCCCTGCGATCGTTCTCCAACAGGGATTCGGAATTAAGAACTTATTGAAGATGTTACATGTCTGCTTATTGGATAATTTGATTTTCAAGGTACGTTATCGTAATTAGCAAGAAATTTTAAGCTCTACGAGCACATTTAATATCGTTTTTCCAAACTGCATAATACATGTTTAAAATGGTAACGTTTTTTCGAGTAGCTTTATAACGGTTTTCTCTTTTCCTAAATGATGGCAAATATGTACTCAAATTTCGCACACTAAATATTTACCCCTAGTTTTGTGCTAATTTTCATCTCTCACCCTCGTTCCGCACGCAGATCGTGCTCTATCAGGATATTCAGCCTTGTTAGACGGTCTGCGCTTCAAAGTGACAAGCTGAAGAACCTCATTAGGAGTTTTACATACGGGCAGTAAGATAAAACACTTTGCTTTAGCATGAGAACCAAAATTGTCACATTATAAAGGCGCACCATGTAGAAAATCCTACCTTAGATGATACAGCAGACACTTGTGGTTTTTCATAATAAGGTTTGCTAATCTAGGAGCTTCTAATATTAGTGGTTTACGTTTGAAAAAATGTATGTATATTAAATGTTTGAGAAACATATCTTTAAATATCCAGTCAGCCTAGTGTGATAAAGACGCATATTTCGGCAGCTACTAATTTGACCAAATGCTTAGGGTGTTTCAGAAGAACATTTTATTAAGGTCATATGGATTATGGAACTCATCAAAATAAGCCAAAAAATCTACATAAACATAGGTCGAAATATGTATTCCTAAAGAGTTACAAAGTTCAAATTTTTAAAAAAATTTTGTTTTCCTAGAATATCTACTACATGAACATCAATTACGCCCATATCATTTTCAACGTGTGCAAGACCTTAGCCTTTATGATTATCCTGCAAGAGTTAAATTTCGTTGGTTTTTGCAACGTCAAATAAATACACCAGACCTGAATAGTTTGGTGTTGAGTACAGTCGAAGCAGGATTATAATAAAATGTCTATTACAGTCACAGTTATATTTAACGGTTTTCGTGATACTTTATAATTATTTCAGTTACCTACATGTGAATTTATAAATCTTTATTTTATTAAGTAAAAAATAAACAGCAACTAACATGTTCTTATCTATTGATATGACGTTCCTAGTACAAAAAGGATCTCTGTTTTACCAACAGGGGTTGATAGAACATTGTTATTTTTTGGTATTGTAATATACATAACTTCAAAATTCCATGGGCACTCCTCATGAATTTACTTCTTGTGTATACCGTAAGAGCAATAAAAACCCGAGTCAAAGACACCTTCGGCATTTTAAAGTCTTGTCTTAAATTAAAGATGTAAACATTAGAAATATTTTTAACTGTCATACATTAATAATTGATTACAGCAAAAGTCTTTATAGTGACGTATTACAATACTGTAAATTTAAAGATGTTCACAATTTTCATAGTAGAATCTTATTTTCATAATGGTACAAAGAATGAAAATGATGAATGCCAATATTAATTTCAAATCTGTTTCACAGAATTTTAACAGTGTTATATGAATGAGGCTGCAAACTTCACTTATAACAATTTCTATCAAACTGCCAAGTTTATAGTGAATAAGTTTAGAAAAAGTGGAAGCGTTGAAAGGAAAACGGGATCAGGAAGACCTGTGAAAAGAATTGCAGAAGTTATTGATAATATTAAGGATATCATGGAAGCAACTCCTAAGACGATCAGAAAACCAAGAAATTTACCGAACTCGTTGAACAATTAAAAGAAAAGATTTGAGCATTTTTCCATACAAATTGCAAATGGTTCATCAACTTTTACCCCGTAAATTCCAACCTAGTACAAATTATTGTCACTGGTTCTTTAACAACATACTGTGATAATATTTGATTCATAGCTGGCTTAATTTAATTTTTTAAGGGATACTCGTACATTTGGATGATAACTTCTTGTTTGGTCTGAAGCATTGCCAAGTTCGTTTTCTGCATATACCTATCATAAAGAGAATAGATGATTATAAATTCTAATTTAAAAGTTTCTATACTAAAAGAAAATAGTAAAGAAAGATACAATAACATGCCTTGAGCTTGGATATAAGCTTAGCTCTGTATTTATTTAATTTACATGGGAGTGTGCTGCATAAATCGGAACAGTTAGTGAAAATGTGTATTTGACACCTGCGGAGTGCGAAATATGTATTAGAGGCAGGTTTCGGAAATGTACAGTGCATTTATAAAATCACAGCTTGGATGGACAGTGACGCCGTTGAAATATGAACATTTTTGTAAAATAACTTTAACTGCCAAAATATGAATTTTGGAATTGCATTTGAATCCAGGTGCCCTTACTGTAATTTTATGTATGTTTGGTATCGTTGCCATGTAAATTTTGTCGGTTGCTGGGATGGTTGTTGATAAAACAATAAAAGTAACGTCCTTTATACTTTGGGGTGAATGCACGCATTTTTGTTCAGCTCCTAAAAATTTAAAATTAATTATAACATTGTTTATATTAAATAAAGTATTTGTTTATTGTTCAGTTTAAAAACGAGTTTCTTTGAAGAAAGAGCAAGCTAATTGGTATTACTTACCAATTTAATGTTGAATTAAGTGGATCCTGGGAGAGGTTCGTCGATTTGGTTCGACTCCGCAGCGGGATTTCGATCGCAGCGTAGATGGGGCAACATTTGAGGTCAAGGACGGTCCTAGGAAGATAATTGCATTTGGACGTAGAGATTGCTTCAAAAAGGCAAACTAATTATACGTACCTAGCAGGAAGCATGAGTGTACCTGAGAACTTCAGAAAAACACCAGAAAGTAGTAATTAAGCCTGTTCGAATTTTGCATAGAGCTTTATAGGCATTTTAGGTTATAGAACTGCATGCGACTGACGTGTAAAGATTCCGCCGGAAGTCAGCTGCCAACTGGGAAATAGTGACAAATTTCCATTTTCTCATACAATCGTAAAGCGTGATAGAACCGACTTCTGAGACAGAGTACTTATGTTCTACAGTTAGACCGTGGTATTTTAGCTTAAATATTTAGCGACAAGTATATAAAAATTGTCAACTGGCGCCCAACTCACCATATTTTATAAAAATAAAAAAATTAATAAAAATATGATTGCGGAATGCAAGCTTATTCAAATCTATTTAACTTTTAATTTGATTTAATTGATATATTTTCATCTTATTAAGAAATTATAACAATACATAATAATAACATATTGGATTGTGCTTGGTTCAGCGATGAAGCCTGATTTCAATTTAATGGACATCTTAACAGTCAAAATATGAGAATATGAGCAACACATAATTCGCATATATTAGAGGAAACAGGCTTACATTCACAATAGATCGGTTTATAGGTTATTGTTTCAAGAAGACGAATAGTTTACAAACTTTTAGCAGAATATATAACTGCCGATTATTATCTTCAGAATATGTTAACCCTCTTTTTCAATAAACTTCAAGATGATGAAATTAGAAGTGGTTACTTCCAGCAGCACAATTCCACAGCACATACTGCTAATCGTGTCATACAAGTTTTACAGGAATTTGATGATGATCGGTTAATTAGTTTCCACCAAGGTCACCCGATCTTACACTTCCAGAATGTTGTCTATTCCCTTACCTAAAAAACAATATTTTTAGTAATAGACCATAGAATGTAGAAGATCCACAAAATGATATTTCACGGATGAACTTATCATTGATACTCTGGCTAAGTGTTAGAGAAGAGAAGAATGCATTTATGTTTAGAAAATAATGATCAACATTTTCGATATGTTTTGTAAAATCCTTTATTTACTGTATCCTCCAAATGTGTATGCAACAATTTTATTTCAAATAAACGCTTATTTACATAGTCCGTAACTGCATAACTTCACTACTTGGACCACAGGGACTATAGCACACTTGAGACGGTAATGTAACCTTGAATATAGCTAACTAAACGTATACACAACACCGGCAAAATAAAGTATTAATTTTAAATTTCTATTAAATAATTATATAAATATCCTAACAAAATTTGAAATGTAAACTGTCAATTATTAATGTCTGACAGTTAAAAATATTTATAATGTTTACATCTTTATAATAATAATTAATGTAAAACAAAACTATAAAACTCCAAGGTTGTTCTTGACTTGGGTTTTTAATGCTCTCACGGTACTATACTTAAATTAAAAAAAAAACAGGTTCTTACCAGGACACACTGTACATATATCTTGATAATTACGATTGGATGATTTTTTACTTTTGTTTCAAATTTTTGTATTTACTTATCAGCATCCTCTCCTTACATAAAAAATAATACATTATGGGCTGGTTCACTTCAGTTTGACAGGGTCGGTGGAAATTTCCAGTCGGCCACCGTTATCACATCCCTTAATGTGCAGTTCATCTACCATTGGACATACATTTGTGACTTGCTATCTTGGTGTTGAAATAACCAGTTCTTTACGAATGCAATACGAAAAAGCTTGAGTATTGGACACAAGGTATAGTAGTTGACGTCTATAAGGTTGTCAAACACAATATGTCGCCGCAACATCTGACATTGCCACCAACAGTGTTTCGGTAATCGTAAGAAAATTTGGTTTTATAATCAAAATAACGTTTAAAATGTTGCCAACTATCAAATACATGAGAGTAATTTAATCCAATAATTAATTATTTAATGGAGTTTTTGTAAATTTGTTTAAATTGAACAGAACTGTTTGGTACTTTCAATGTCAATTTTATTAAATATATACAGCTTTCATTCTATACAATTCTTCATTTAGAGGACATATTTATATTTTTTTAAATGTGGAACAAAATCTTCAACTTAATGATAGCTAGACATTTTAATGCGGCTTGTGCAACTCCATCAATTAAACAGATTAAAAGGGTTGTATCAAATCTGACCACTTACTTCACCAGGTGCGACTAAGAAACTTATACGACGATCAGAATCGCTGCAGATGTTATGTTATGTATTCGGAAATAAATATATTATGTAGTGGAATAAACAGTACAGTAACTAAACTATACTTTATTGCTAATCAAATATTGTAGTTAATGTTATATACTGCCTGATGTGTGGTGGTAGCTCAGTTGGTAGAGCGCTCGCTTTCTGAGTAAGACGTCGATTCTGGCTTGGTTTCGAAACCTAAGCATTACTATGCAGATTTATAAAAAGCTTGTGCCCAACCCACCACATACAATTTCCCAATTCGGTTTGCAACCGTGGGATCTTATTGATAAAAACATTCTCTGGAATTGCTGTCGTTCGGATTGGACGTTAAACTACAGGTCCCCCGCGATTCCACCTTAGCGCTGAGGAGAAACACGTCGCAGAGAAGAGGCCGATGCCCAGCAATGGGACGATAAAGCTGTCAACGATTGCCTGATCTAAGCATTGAGATAAATGCATGCGGTTGGTGAAGGTGTTTATTGACGTATCAGTGAGCTGTCTGTAAAATTTCTTTTTGGTTGCTTTTTTGTGTGCATTTTTAGGAGCTCGGAAATAGTGTTTACTATAAAAAGTCCGTCTAAAGGTAATATGTTTGCTATTATTCAATGTTTAGCCGCTGGAGGACGTCAATCACTACAAATCCATGAGAGTGGTTGACTGGTGCATTTCGACAAGGAAGAGAGTTGACAAAAAATTTGGCTCCTCCAGTACATGTTCGTATTGCAACTGCAAATGAAAATGTAAGGCGTTTAAAAACTGCTTTACGTGCAACTAGACGCATTAAGGTCAGATAACTTTCTGAAATGATGAGCATCAATATAGGGAGTGTTAATTCCATTATACATACTCTGGTTATCACAGATTTGCTGTGCAGTGGATTTCACGATTACTTACTGATTACCAGAAAAATTTTCGTTCTCCATTGTCATTGCAGAAGGCAATACCTTTTTCAACCGAATCGTTGCCGATGATGAATCTTGGTGCTATTATTAGGAACCGGAATCGAAGCGTCAGAACATGCAGATTCTTCGAATCCCAAGTGTATTACTGTTGGCTTTAGAAGGACCTGATGTCAACATCTTCCAACGTTTACGTGTCAGTATCCGGAATAAATGTCCAGTAAACTCACGACGGTGTCATTCTTTTGCATGATAATCCTCGCCTTCATGTAGCCCGAGTGCTTCAAGACATGCTTATGCGTACGTGTTGGGAAGTGTAGGAACATTCGCCTTACAGGCCTGGTTTATCCCCATTAAATTTTCATGTTTTTGGCCCATAAAAGCAATCGCTAAAGGAACATCGAGTCACTTTAGACACCAAAGTGCAGACAGCCGTTAGAGAATGGTTTCGTCGACAACCGCAAGAAGTTTACCAACAGGGAATCTATAGATTACTACGACAGTGGGACTCATGCGTGAATGTTAATGGAGATTTTTTTTAAATTGAGTTATAATAATAAACAATTTTTACAGCCTCCAAACTTGTTTTTATTGAATGATTCTCGTATTTAATGTTTTCTTACAATTAAGGTTAAAAATCTAATATAATAAACATTAAACTAGTGTGTTTATTTTTAGTTAAACAGGGTGTTTACAAAAAGGCTTAATACCCCCCATGTATAGTACTAGCAAACTATAGAGAAAAGTCTTAATAAACACATATCCGCAAAGCAATAGTTTCTGAGATAAACAAGATTTTGCACTTTAATCAATAAATGATAGGGGTTTCATTAGCCTTCAGAAACATTCAAGTTGTTATTATTTGTTTTCTGTGCACAATTATATCCCATATCGTATCCAGCGGGTACAGCCCTTACTGATTTTTATTATGCTTCAAGATGTATCCGAGAAATGTAGCAAAAAATTCAAATTTTGTTGCCAATATTTTATTTACCAATGAAACTACCTTTGCGAATAAATATGAATAAATATCATTAATGTATATAATAATCATGTATGGGAAGACGAAAATACTTTCACTGTGGTCTAGCGAAAACATCGATTTTCTGATAGAGTAAGTATTTATTCAAATATTTTGGTGAACTGTATTTTGACTTCTTAAGTAACAGTTTACCCCACTACTGGAAAGCATGTCCTTCAATGATAAGGTTTATGGTTTATGCCCGATGGGTTTCCTCCACATTTTTATTCAATAACGTAAAATACTTATAACCTATAACAAACGGATAGGACGAGGGGTCTAATTGCGCGGTCATCTAGATCTCCAGATTTTAACGCTCTAGACGAAATTGCGCAAATGTCACATGTATTTACTTTTTAGTGTTTTTTACAGTAATACAATTTATTGATTAAAGAACAAAATCGGTTCTATATTTCAAGCAGTTGGTTTTCGAACGTATGTTGATTGAGCCTTCTTTGTTTGTTTTGATAAGTAACATATGTGTGTACCAACGTTTCTTTAAACATCTTGTATACTTCTAAACTCTTCTAAAATCGCTTACACTCAAATAATTGCTAAGCAGAAGAATTTATACAATAATAAATTGGGCGAATTTACGAACAGATTGTCAGTTAAAAACGTTGTCATTCCTAAAGCGTAAAATAAATCATGCATTTGGTGCACTCGAACGTGTAGAAATTCGGAACGGGATAGAGACAATATCGAGTGAATGCCGAGAGGGTGCTGCTTATTTAATTAAGTACCAGTCTATTGTGCTCGCGTTATTTTGATCTTCCTTTAGATTTTCATATTACATTATTTACTCGACTATAGATAGTTTATTTAATTTTAGATATGGTCTTTAATTTCGTGACTCACGTTTATTGAATAGAGGCTGATTTAATTACGCTTGACGTGCGACTTCTGTTTGAGCGAGGATGCTTTGTGAATTACCAGAAATTTTCATTTCGTCCTTTTCTCCTTTTCATCTGCTTCCTCACGTTTCTAAGAAGATAATTTGCGCCGACGGTACTTATTAATGCTAACTTGGCTTTTTACCAATTAAAACCAGATTTAGCAGCACCGAAAATTATTAAAAATCGATTATTCTTAACAACTGTGGCAAAGTGGAATCATTACCGTCTCTGATTGGAAACAATTTTCTATTCAAATAACACCAAAGAGCATATCAAAAAGGTCGTGTTTCAGCAGAATGGAGCACATTATAAATTTGCACTATTTAATTAACCACCTTGATCGTCCGATTTAATTCTATCGTTTTGTTACTGTTGGATTATTATTATTATTATGAAATTACTATGAAATACCATAAAATATTTTATCACTACCTAGGATTCTCTCTAGTAAACCAATTTTACCAAGACGATATGGGGTTATGCGTTGTGATCACAAGTTTCTGTTTTTACTACTTCTAAAACACCGAAATTTTTGTAATGTAAAGCAAAATAAACAGTAAATATCAAGATTTTTAATTTCCAAACTCAAGTAAAAATGTGCTGATAAATAGATAAAAGAGAGCACCAAACAAATAGGCCGCAGAGAGAAAGAATTAAGCAGATTATTTTGAAAATTCTCAGGCGGCTGAAGCAAACCATTAGAATTATGGAAAGGGAAAGAGAAGAAGACCAATATAAACAATGCTGTAAAAAAGCAAGTACAATAGAGAAAAATGGAGGAGAGTTAAAGAGAGATAAACAGAAGAAGAGAAAAAAGTAGAAGAGAGAAACAAACGGAAAAAGTAGAAAAAAAAAAGAAAAAGGGAGAAACAGAAAATACGAAAAAGATATCAAGAAATAAAATGAGAAGGAGATAAGAAGGAATGATAGATCAACAGAAGCAGCGATAGAGAAAAAAAAAGGCCACCGACCGATGCGTAGAACTTATTTCCCTAAATAAACATAAACAACAAACACAAAAAAGAAATGTAAGGGAAATATTAGTAAATCGAATACTAAAATCTTAAAAGGATCGAAATTGACGGTAAAAATCTTAAATAGACAACCGAAAACGGGAGAAAGGAAGAGAGGTATATAAAAATCATAAAAATGTTCTACCTCAGTGAAAAATTCTCAAAGAAGACAAAAAACAAAGAAAGCCGTACAGATGTGAAGAAATGGCGAAAGAGGAAAAGAGAATTCACAAGAAATGTAAGTTCCAAAAGAAATAATCAAATAAAGTATAGACGCAGGGAGAGCGCAAGGGAGAGGAAGGAATAGCTCTCCATAATTTTGAAAATTAGTGTAGTAACAGCAGTCTTACGAAAGAAAGAGAGAGCGTAAGAGACAGTGTCGCTATATAACTAGAAGTTATTATGGTATAACAACAAATAGAACTTTTTACAACGCCTTTAAGATGACTTTAAACTAAAAAGCTTGCTGTATTGGCTTTTAAAGATGATATAAACAACACCAACATATATTAGCAATAGAAGAGACGGCTACAGCGGAAACAAATGATTATAGCGAGCGATATGTGTATTAAACTCAATCGAAAGTTTTCTCAAAGAGAGGAAAAAGACAGTATCTACCTACAAATTTTAATTTTTTAAGATGTCGTTATAGTTTTGTTAATAGAGTTGTGAAGGTGTTAATTTCTGCGCAGAATGCTACCCCGTATATCATTTTCTTGCCAGTCGTCATGGAGCAACGCGTAAATATTAAAGTTTTCTACAAATCAAAGGAACCCTTAACAGAAACTTATTAAATGTTCAAAATTATGTATGGTGAAAACACCTTAAGACGTCGACGCGAGGATGTTCAATGCGTTTTAGAACCGGGCGTCATCGATCTCTCGAACTGCCTATTGAGTAGCACGAGTTTTTGAAATTGTAGAAAAAGATCTTTGAATGTCGTCCTAAATGATGGGACACGAGTTGAACATCATGGATACCATTCATCAAATTTTACATGAAGGTTTAATAAAGAATAAGATCTGAGCAAAGTTACTAGCGCATAGTGTTACGGATGAATAAAACCAGAGAAGTTGCATCGTGTTCAGATTTCGTTTGAATTTGTCGTTTTTTTACTGCATTGTTACTGGGCGCGAGTCGTGGGTATTTCTGTAGGATTCTGAAATGAAACGGCAGTGGATGGAAAATCATCAAAAGACGTAAAAAGTTTAGTTTGCAAAAATCTTGAATCAAAACCATGTTGATTACTAAGGATTTGTGGCTGAATGACAAACAGTAAATAGTCCATTATGCGTTGAACTGCTGAATAGATTCTTGTAGAGGATGTCTCGAGTGCGATCGCAATTTCGGGACAATAGTAGTTGGCTGTCTTCGTGTGACAATGCCCCTGCCAATTCTGCACTAAGTGATGTACTCATTTCTCATGAACGGTGTTGTTGGGATCAATCGTCCACTATATTTACCTGCCTTAGGACTACCAGACTTTTTTTAAGTGAATGTTGTTCTCAACGAGAAACGCTTTCAGGATGTAGACGCTATCAAGAAGTATATAACCGCGGAATTGGAAGTCGTTTCTTCGAACGCCTTTGTCGACTGTTTTTAAAATAGTGTAACTAGAGATTACTTTAATTAATATTTGCGATACTACTTAAATTGTGTTTCTTTTATTGGTCTATTATTGGTAGATATCCTATATACGTATAGTGTTATTATTTTATCTTGTAACAAGTAGGTAAGCTACACATGTTACATATGCATGAAATTCACAGTGCACTTTTATTTTCAGTTATTGTAAAATGCGGCTCCTTACGCCTAGTTGTTTTATATTCAATTTTCAAGATAGCATTTGTTATGTTCGTTTAGTTTTGTCGCTTCATAGGAATTAAAACTCTATTTTAATTGCCGTTCTTATGTTCATTACAATTTTCATTATTTTCGAAAATTAAATTTATGGAAGGTCACTTTCGAAACTTAAACAAACGTTTGAAATATTTATTTAGTCTGTTAACGGCCCCCAAAAGGAATTCTTATAACCCCTTCTGTCGGCAGCATGGCCTTAGAAATGTTGGGAAATAGAATGTGGCGTCCGTTAATTTTGACCTACCCTGTACACAACTAGGAAGATTTCCCTCCCGTAAGCGGTTTCCGTGAACCATCCCTACTCCTCTAAGCTAATCTGAAGGCCTTTTCCATCTATCCTGTTACGGGTCGACGAAAAAGTTTGTTTGGCCAGTAACACATTTTAGATTGCATATTTTATGCTTTTGGTTAATTCAATTTTGGCCTTGTTAGAATATGGTTTCATTCATTCGTATATTTCCTGATTTAGAAAATGGCGATTTGATATTTCCGGGTGGCATTCATTTTTTTGAGTTCCCGTAGAAAGTGCTCGTGTTGTTGAATTTTTTTGGAAGTCGTTCTAAGACTTGGGAAGTTTCCCAATTTCATGACCGCAATTGTGGAATTTTAGATAGTATTATTTATAATTATAGATAGTAGTGATACGAATTCCAGGGAGTTATTCCGATTTTTGTGCTAATCTTTTTGAGGAAGCTCTTTTTGCTAGTTTTACATCTTGCGGTAAGCATGCATACATCCACATCTTATTGTTTTATTTTTAAGTCATTTGAATTTCTTTAGGCGAATACAATACGGCCGAAGTTATCTATCGTCAATTAAAATAAAGGAGACCCTCGAGATATTTCGACGAGATTGGAGTTTATCCTCCGCATGCAGAATACAGCTGATCCATCGCAGTTCGAACTATCAGCGGCGTTGATAAGCATTAGAGGTCTGTCCGTTCCGATTATATTTAATTCTTAAATACATTTACGGTTGCACGAGGGAAATTTGGAAAACTATAATTTCAACCAGGAAGGGGTCGTCGTCAACGTTATTCTTTATCTAGAAATTGATGGTTAGATAATTAAGTTTTATAATTACTGTGATTTCAGTTTCAATGAGAGATAAATTTTGTTTTTAGTTTATATATAATATAGCGAAATTTTGTCTGTGCTTGTCAAATGGTCGACAGTGTACACAAATCTTTTTTTATTAAGAACTGAACAATTAGGGGGAATATTGCGAAAAATTTTAATTTTGATTAAGTAGTGCATTGGTACGTGATACCATAGTTTCGGTATTTCTAATCTGGGTATTTGGTTTGCGAGGCCTTGACAAACTTTGAATACTTGGCGGGTTTGGTCGTGATTTGTACTTGTGGGCTGAAAGCTGATGTAATGCTTTTGTATTCATAAGTAATTCCACATTATTGCTTTCGCTACTTTTGTTTTAAAATAATTTTGGATTATAATATCCGTCCTATAGTGTACTGTTACTCATAATTTTTTTTTAATTTTATATATAGATATATATGTCATATTGGGTTGTGTTCAGCGTGATTATTATTATTGGACGGAAATTAAAGTTTGGTAACTTGTTGTGGTGTTTTATTGTATATTGTTGTGTTATACCTATTGTCTTGTATCAAACTGAGCAACTGCCGAAGCAAAGTAAGTTAAAATTCCAGGAAGGTTCCTGTTTTACATCATGTTATCTTCAAGGACGAAGGATAATTTAAAACAGGTAGCTTATCTACCCTCTCTTCTTCGATTGTAGCTAGTCAAGCTTGAAAAGTGAATTTTAATTGGATGCGATGCTTCTAGTTTGAATTTTTTTTTGTTCCTAGGTGTTACACTATAACAAATACTTCCTTTGGACAGGCAAATGTCAACTGTTGTTTTGTCAAAATTTAACTTTCTTTACAAAGTTGACGATTTGTGTAGGTTCTTGTGGTAACAACAGTCAGTTTCAATGCTGATTAATAGCCAGAACACGGATATGACGTTGATATTGGAGGATGCAAAGATCCCTGGATAGACCCCTTCCATCACATAATACCTTTAAGCGTTTGGAAAGAAATTTGCGGCAATGTGGACAGTTTTTCAAGCTAAAGGTGAGACAACGACATGGAGCAACTGTAGAAGCTGGAGGGATAGTGACCGGAAAAATAACCGGTGATCCCCATATGAGCTAACGAGCAGTTGCAAGAACTGTAGGCTTTAGCTAAAGTTCAGTATTTAACATTTTAAAAGCACACCGGTTTCAATCTTACCATGTCTGCGAATTTTTAAGAAACGGAGTTACCACACATCCACTGTTGTTAGGAAATATTCTTTTTTCTGATGAAGCGATGTTTAGTAACAACGGGTATTTAAATAGACGCATTTGCTAATTCTGTTCAAAAGATAACTCACAATGGATTCGGCAGGTACACTTTCACTGAATCTATCCTGTAAATGTGTGGTGTGGTATCGTTGACAACTTTATCGTTGGTCCCCACTTTTTCGGGGGAAGTTTAAATGGGGAACTGTATTTACATTTTTTAGGAGATGATTTTACTCAAATTTTAGAAGACATTCTTGTTTGTCTTAGATAGGGCAAGTGATTTCAAAATGGGCACTTGTCCACTTACACAGAATTGTAAGAAACTACCAAGATGAAACTTTCAATAACAGATTACTTGGAAGAAGTGTAATTTATCCTTGGCCTTCACGTAGTCCGGACTTGGCTCAATTAGATTTACTGGGGTAAAGTATAAAATGACGTCTACTAAACTTCCGTGGAAACTCAGGAACATTGACGTGAAGAACAATATATTACGTTTTCTGATTTTATTTAATTTATTTTTCTTGTTGATTTTATTGTTATATCAATATATTTGTATACCTCTTGGCCTTCCCTGTGTTTGTTTTGTTTAAATTATAAAAAACAAATATTGTAAATGTACCTATTGCAAAGCGGCATTTTATTTATTAGCAATTAGTTTCATTGTAGTTTCGCAGTACATTCAACGTAACTACTTTGATTTTTATTTATTTATTAATTATTAATCAATGTAAGCCGGCCTCGGTGGTCTAGTGGTTAGCGCGTTTGCCTTTAGATCCGAGGGACGCGGGATCGAACCTCGCTGAGGTCAGTGAAATTTTTCTAGCGGGGAAAAATCTGAAAATGCGCCTTCTGTCGGATAAGAAATAAAGCCGTAGGTCCCGTGCCACTACGATGTGTGACACGTTAAAAATCACTACTGGAGTTGGAATTACCCCAGATAGGCAAAATTCTTAGTTAGGGTGTACAATGGGCCATACGGCCTAAGTGCTTAGAGATGCTTGGAAAACCGCGTCCTCGAACTCGCTCTTTCAAATCAATCAATCAATTAATCAATGTAAAATTTACTGATACCTATGGAATACAAACAGTTGTAATGTGTGTAGCCTACCTATCTGTTACAAGATAAAGTAATCACCCTGTATATACGTATGTGAAATTTATATCTTAATTGTCGAAACCATTGTAACTGTTAATATTTGACAACTATTATTACTCATGGAATTTCAATTTATTTGTTCTTTATTTTCTTCAGTTGTAGGAGGGCAATAATTGATTTTGGGTGTTATACGAAGGCACCGGGTTTTAATTTACGTGACTCACTATTATCAGAAATAATCATGCAGTATATTAATCTAGTAAAAGTAAATATGATTGCTGCATTACAAGGCTCCCAAAAATTAAAATGACACTTTGCTGACAAGTGTCCTGTCTATTCTCACAAATAGTTAAATATTATTATCCGAATTACACGCGTATTAACAAGCATAATCGCCGAAAAGCTTTCAGAATCGCATGGTTCCTAATTGGGGATTGTAAAATCAAGACCCTTGACTGACGCCCGCACCCCAATCATTGTTCCCATATCGGGTTACCAGAACTACCCCATTCATAATTGTCTTGCATGTTGGCAGGGATTTTATCGAATTAAGCCGCTACTGATTTTGTTATCGGTCTAGAATAAAGCTTCCGTATACTGGTTTAAACATTGCTTTACTCTGATTTCAGAGTGGTTTCGCAATATTTCTTAGCTGGAAGTAAACATAAATTACAAAAAATATAGAAGAATATACAAGCCTTTGATTTTAAGATTATCTGTAATTGATAGGGTGAAGTAGGGTAGAAGCAATCAAATTATTGAAGTAAATTGTAAAAAAAAATTATTGAACTTTACTGATTTTTATATAGAATATGCCGTAACTCGTGATAAAACGCCTTGTATCGCTGTTTAGTAGACTAGTTTCTTCAAACGAAGCATGAAAAGAAGTGGAAACTAGACTGTGTAATGTTGTGTACTCTACAGAAAAAAAATTTGCAAATACTATGGACATCAGTCGTCGTTTCTGACAATATCAACTATACATATGTATGTAAACAACTCAGGTCCACAACACCATGAGGTAGAGTTACCGGCACATCCTT
>JABXWE010007686.1:0-33992 GCA_014611495.1 Limonius californicus
CGGCTACCAGATGCTAAAGTTTTTAGAAGATTAGAGGACCGAATTCTGTTTAACGGGAATGTTGCGGTGCCCCCACGTGTAAATGCTGGTCGTCAGCGTCTACATGATGATGTAGCTCTTGATTTCATGAGAAATGATTCCTCAAGAAGCACTAGGTGCGTTGGCAGAGAATTAGGAATTAACCATATCCGCGTGTGGCGTGCCCTAAAACGTGGCCAACAGCATCCGTATCACTCTACCAGGGTGCAACACTTGCAAGATAATGATGGTCCTGTTCGACGTAGATTTTGCGAATGGTACCTCGATCATCACGAACGTGACTTGAATTTCCGAGATTCCTTTCTCTGGACGGACGAATGTTTGTTCACACGCGATGGTATTTTCAACGTACACAACGAGCACCTTTGGGATAATGAAAATCCACATTCAACAAGGAATAGAAATCACCAACACCGCTTCGGTTTAAATGTAAGGGGTGGATTATTAGGTGATCGACTGGTAAGACATTTAAGCGTAATTTCCTATTCTTTTATTTCTATCCATTCCATTCCCTCTTTTTAGTTCATCCACATTTTGCCGAATCGCGTAAACGCACAAAATTACTTAAATTTCCTGCAACAAGATGTCCCAGAATTCCTAGATGATGTAGCTCTAAATGCACGCCAAAATTGATGTTTATGCACGATGGAGCGGGCCCCCATTTCGCGTTAATTGTACGTGACTACCTCGACCATTATTTCCCTGATTACTGGATTGGCAGAGGTGGTCCAATTGCTTGGCTGCCTCGTTCGCCCGATCTAACGCCATGCGACTTCTTTTTATGGGGTTACCTAAAATCGTTGGTCTACAAAACACCAGTGGCCAATCTGAATGAGCTGCAAAACCGCGTGTTCCAGGCAGCGCGAGAAATAACACCGGAGATGGTACGCAACTCTGTTCGAGCAATCCAACGACGTGCTAAAGCTTGTTTAGTAGCAGAAGGCGGACATTCCGAACAAATGTTGTAATTACGTACTCGTCATAATTATAGTTTGTACCTTCTATTGTTTTTAAAAATTTGTTATTTTTTAAGTTTAACCAACGGATTAAACACTCATAAGTTGAGATTCAACACTTTTTTCTGCGATATTCAGATTTTTAAAACCGCGTTAGCTCGAAAAATAGTGGTCTGATGGTAAAATGTTAGAGGAACTTTTTGTTTAGTTTTTGTCGCATAACACCATCCCACAGTCCGTGGGCGCGAATTTCGAAACAGCCTGTATGTATAGAATTAAATGTTCAAAATAAAGATCCTGAGCATTACTTCCCATTTATTCAACAATACTTACACTTTTTGCTATATTTCGAATTTACCTTCAGTCATGTTTACGGCACCTAGTAAATACATCACTTTTTGTAAGCACAGCAAAGAAATAAAACCATTATCAAATTTGATAAACAAGCTTGCAAAACCTTAGTCGCTGTCAATTGTTGATAGAAGTCTAGTCAATGCCAGCACAATTGTCACGAAAAATTGTAGATAAGTGAAGCCATTTCTTCTATAAAATAGAGTAGAAGGTGGTTTTTCCCCATCGGGTTTAAAGAAAATTACCGGAACGTGTAGGCTACGATTTGCACGTTGTTAGACAAGTAAGTAAACTGTGCGATTAGAACTACTCAGTCCCATAGCTACTTTTTCAGGACTCTGGAATAGAATGTACTAAATGTGCTACTCAATACCTAAAATAATTCAATATTTGCAGCAGAACAACCATACACATACACAACACCCGTATTAACAGCTGTATCATATCCTTGTACTTGTAATTTTTACATTTCTGCAACATATTCGCTAATTTTTAAAGCATTTGAACTTATGTCAGTATTTAGGAGAAGCCCCGAGGAAACTCTTATATCTTCAGCCAAATTATGCTATGTTTGCACACAGTTACACAGCAATGAGTTCCTGAAATCTAATATCGCGTTCTGTTGCTGATATAACTAATAAGAATGCTCTTTCAATTTTGTCGCTTATTTGAGTTGAAAGTTGGTTATTTACATGTTTTCACATTCTGAGTAGACACATTGAGACAATGATGACAACGACGTTCGGCTCAGTTGTTTTTCGTTAATGTGTCTCTTGATGTAAAAAAAAATGTTCAAACGGTTGAAAAGAATGCTGCTTTAACATAATGTAGAATGCAGTTGAGATCGAAAACACCTCGGATTTTCACCATATCACATGCTGGAATTCTGAGTACAACATAAATCACCTAGTTCAACGAGAACCACTACCAGTTGTAATGCAGGATATTATCAAAACCATTACATATACTCGCATACAGTCTAGATTTTTCCCGTTTTTAGATCGATACAGGCGTACTGGGTACTTAGTGAATTTACACTGTATGTATATCGATTGGCCCTAGTTTACTTGCTACTATCCCAAAGTGTTGTAATGTTGTAATGGATACTATTATTGAATTATATTAAAGAGGTACCTATAAGTAAATATTAATACACTTTTAATTATAGGAAAATATTATTCCTAAATGTTTCCATTAATGATTTCACGGAAATTTCCAAAATAACTGTAGTAGTTTAGGTACTAATAATTATTAATACATAGGTCCAGAAAAGAATTAATTGGACTGATGATAATGATTAATATCCATATTCTTTTATTCCTATCCAGTTTACTCTAGGAGGGTCTTGTACAACTTTTCAATTGTGTAAATAAACCACGTACAATATTATACTAAACCGTAGCTGCAGTTGTTTCATAGATTCATTTCATTATAACATGAATATTAGATTAGCAAGTAGTCTTATAGGAAAGCTTGGAACAATCAAGAGCTTAGTATGTGAAACTGTTTATTTAAACGAACCGAGTTCAGTCAGCTCCAAATATCAACTGATTTTTTCTGCCATCTACATTCGGAAAGTAGTTACAGATCATTGTGATAGATCTGTTAATACATCTTCTCTAAAGAAGAAGTTTCTACAGCTCATAGTCGACATTTAACAGTAAATCCCTTTCGTCTATGTATTAATTCATACAAACAAACTCTGTAGGAAGCCAGAATTCCAGCAAGCTTTATCGAAACCGAACAAGATACAGAAAAGAACGAGCAGAAATGCACCAGCAATACAATTTACTGTATACATATTAAACTATTCAAAAATGAATAGGGATATTGTAATCTTTTCTGTCGTTTTAAGATCTTTTTTGTTCATTGTTTTTTTATTCGAGTGTTACATTTGTGTTCTTAATAATAAACAACAATGCAGAGAAACCATTTAACAATAGAACAACGAAATTTAGCCGTTGCTATATAGCAAAGAGGAGATCGCCAGGTCGACATTTCTGATATGTTAAGAACCACGCAGACCGTAATTTCACGTGCCCTTTCGCGCCTTAGAGAAACAGGTATGACTGCCAAATGGCCTCGAAATGCCTTCACAACACCTCGTAAGGATCGACTTCTAGTAATTAATGCAAGAATGCACCCTTTTTTAACAACTCGACATCTACAGCAAGTGCTCCAAAATGCCCCAGGAAACCGAGTCTCCGACCAAACTGTGGGAAATCGATTGTTTGAGGTAGGACTTACCTCATACCGCCCCCGAGATATCCTGCAAGAAGTGTGATTCAACGAAGACACCACGCGGAATGAATCGTCAAGACGTAGGTTTCAAGGAAGCGACACTGTGGGTTGATATACTGGTTTCGGACGAGTCCAGATATGTCTCAGCAATGATAGCCGGCGTCAAATAGTATATCGTAGTGCCGGATATCGTACCTTGCCTCAGTATATCCAATCAGCCGTTGCCTTTGGTGGTGGTGGTCTTATAGTATGAGCTGGAATTTCTTTAGGGTGGCGTACTGACCTCCATATCTTTAATGGTACACTCACGGATCAACGTTATGCCCAGGAGATCATTATGGACCATGTTTTGAACCGTCGCTATGCGATTCAACAGGAATATTTTATTTTTCTTGACGATAACGCAAGACTGCATCGTGCTCGGGTTGTTTTAGAGATGCTTCGAGATGAGGAAATAAACCATCTTGCTCTTCCTCCGCTATCTTCAGATCTCAACTCCATCGAGCATGCACGGGACCTTTTGCAGAGACAGCTGGATCATTAAAATCCAAGGCCTACTACTGTGCAACAGCTGAGGGATGTATTGTGGCATCAAATTCCACAAGAAGATTTTGGTAATTGCATTGAGAGTATGCCAGCAAGGTGCAGAGGAATTATTACTACCATAGGAGGTGCCACGCGGCATTAGAATTTAATAAATTTAAGGTAAGTGAAAGGACACAATAACGATTTTCATTATAATATTGTTAAATTTCTTCTTTAAACGTACATGTGTTGTAATTTTCATGTTCATTACTAAAAAGACTTTACATGTTGTTGTTTTGGTAGTTTTTCATTATAAATGCAGTTGGTGTTGCCTTACACTGCAATATTCCTCTTCATTTTTAGTAGTTTAGATAAATATGAAATTTTTATTTTACTTCAAATTGAAGTAACTCTTCTCGATGTTGATTTAAAAAAACTACCTAGATGAAAAATATATTTAACTATAACTATAACTACCTTTGCATAATAGGATTCTCGCTTCATATTCCATTTAATAACATAAATATGAGTTCGTTTCAAAAGTAGTTTTTAGTCCTTCCCATAGAGTCTTAATGGCTTTATATAAGAAGTATATTTGCAATACGTTAGACTTGAAATAGGTGAAATGTAGAAAAGTTTACTTGGATATTCAGCAGCTAACGACCGCTTCTTGTTAGGTATTGCTATATCGATACTCGACAGGTGGTATTTTGAAATTGTAACGCGTGCCTATAAGACACGGATACGTAAGCCACCCAAGTTGCATACCCCGTAACCCACGACGCGCACCCACACTCGCGCGATCGTTACTTAAGCACCTTCGCTTAAGCCGCACCGCCACCAACAGAGGGAGCTGCAGCCGCATCTCCCTATCACCATAAAACTGAGGCTACATAAATAGCAGCCAAAAACCAGTCAGAAGCAAGAGAAAACCAGCCCTCGTAGAAGCTTCTTTTAGTAAAAACTTCTCGAGTAGTTGCCAGCCCTCTTAAATTATCTACTTTATGTTCGTTTATAACGTGTTCTTTATTGTTTTTGTATTGTTTCTTTTCGTGAGTTAATATACAACTGTACTAGGGAAACTAGTGTTTGATTTCCATCAGCAAGTCGCCCTAGTCTGATTTTTTACACTCAGTAGTCCCAAGTAAATTGGGACTTACTGTTTTAATTAACCGGCAGATTGACTCGCTATCTTTGATAGCCGTCCCCCTGCTAAGGAGCTTGTTTTCGACTAGCATTGTTCGCACCATCAGAAGACCTGCCTCATACAAGTGGCGCCCGAACGCGAGCCCGAACCAGAACAATACAAGCTACTCAACATTTCACGAAGACCGTGGACAAGATCCAGAGCTGCAGAGATGACTTCCCCAATCCAAATAACAATGGAACAACTACAACAGTTACTGGAAACAGCGGGAAGAACCAGCCAGCCACAAATCACACCAGGTTCATTTTCTAAATGTAGTATAAGATTTAGCGGCCGCACAGACGTGCACGCGTTTATAGAAGCAGTTGAGACATACAAAGATTGCGAGGCGATTTCTCACGTCAACGCGCTTCGAGGCCTACCAATGCTATTAGAAGAACCGGCACTCACCTGGTGGCACGGCGTGAAAGACACGACAACCACCTGGACCGACGCAGTGGAGCTCCTAAAAGCCACCTACGGTCCAGACAAACCAGTACACCAGGTACTTCAGGAATTTTTTTCCAAGCCCCAAAAAGATGGGCAAAACTCCGATCTCTTCGTGGCCGAGAAACAGGCACTAATTGCAAAAATCCCACGTACAAACAGGCCAAGTGAAACTTTTCAAGTAGACATGATATACAGTATGTTTACGAACAAAATTAGGCACCTCCTGCCGCGCACCAAAGTCGATTCTTTCAACACCCTGTTAGTAGAGTTACGAAAAATCGAAGAAACAAGCCTTCCGCCGAGACCGGAAACACGAGAAGTTCCACAAAAACCTAAAATCAAGTGCGGTAACTGCAAACTCCCAGGCCACATCCGTGAAGAATGTCGGAAGAGGAAGAGAGAAGAGCTGCGCCAACCAAGACTAACAGCCGCTCCATCCGAGACGCAAGGACCACAACTTACCTGTTTCGGCTTTGGAGAGCCGGGATTCATCCGCAGCAACTGCCCAAAATGCAATCCCCGGCCCAACGATGTCGGGCTGTTCCTTGCAGATGCCAAACCCACGGTCACGTCCCATGACTCACGGCCGGTGGTAACAATAGAAATCAGCCAAACAACTGGGGGTGCATTCCTGGACACGGGCGCCCGCCAGAGTATAGCGGGGCAAGTCCTCTACAAACACCTACAGCGCACGGGACATAAGTTTACCCAACACAGCGTAAACTTAATCCTAGCTGACGGGTACGAGAGGCCCCAACAAGTACTGCTAACAAAAACTAACATTCGCCTGGAGCATAAATTAATAGAGCTTGAAATGTTAGTCATTCCTGGAGCACACAACCGCACGCTCCTGGGAATCGACTTCATCCAGAAGGCTGGATTAGTCCTGGACTTCGCGGCAGCCACCTGGTGCTTCGCCGAAGAAAGAGAAGTCCCCTGAACGTTCCGACCCGAACCCGCAGTCACGTTTGGATCAACGTATAGCATGGCTCACATAACGGCCGTCACGCCACCCAAGGGACCACCCATGTCACAGCCAAAGGCCTCCGACCCTTGGGCAAGACAATACCAGCTACGCCGCCTGTTCGGACCCGAAACGCCGGACCCCAAAAAAACCGGCAGCGATCTCACCAGCCAACCAGAAGACACACCTGAAGAACCCCGTCAAACCATCTCCACAAACCCCTACGAGATCTTCGAGGATCCCAGGTCCATGTATTTCACGCCGCTGGACACGACTGACCCACTTCCGACTACCTCTCCGTTCCCACACTCGCCCCGCAAGAAAGCTCCGCGAGTAGAAATCGCCACCCTCGAGGTGCGACTCAGGGAAGACGAGGGACGCTCACTTTCCCCTGCACAGAGGGACCATCTAGACCTCCTCCTGAACAAGTACGAGACCGTCTTCCAGCCAGGGGGAGAGGCCACTCCGTACGGGGAACATCGGATCGAAACCGGAAGTAGCGTCCCCGTTGCCAAGCCGCCGTACCGCTTACCGGCTCCCAAAAAAGAAGTACTCCGGGCCGAAATCGACAAAATGATTACGCAACGAGTGATTGAAGAGTGCGAATCCGCGTGGGCCTCACCGGTAGTGCTAGTGCCAAAACCGGACAAATCAGTGCGGGTATGTGTAGACTACCGGAAGTTAAACAGTGTAACCCGGAGCGACAGTTATCCCTTACCACGGATGGACGACCTACTCCACGCAGCGCGCGCCGCCGTGATCAGTACAATCGATCTCCAAGCCGGATACTGGCAGATTGCAGTCCGACCGGAAGATAAAGACAAAACTGCGTTCATCACTCCTTTCGGCCTCTTCCGGTTCAACCGGATGCCATTTGGCCTAAAGGGTGCTCCAGCAACGTTCCAGAGAACCATGGATCGGTTCCGGGCCGGACTTCAGGACGTATTTGTCCTAGCATACCTCGACGACATAATAATTCTCTCGTCGTCACCGGATACACACATCCGAGATCTGGAAAAGGTATTCCAGCGCCTCGTCTTCTTCAAATTACATGCACGCCGCACCAAATGCAACTTTGCGCGGAGAAGCGTATAATATTTGGGGCACCTCATTACGCCCGAAGGCCTTTGCGTGGACCCCGAGAAAACCGACGCCATCTCGAGGATCCTACCACCCCGGAACGTGAAAGCCCTGCAGTCCTTCTTGCAGACCTGCTCCTGGTACCGGAGGTTCGCACCAGACTTCGCGTCCAAAGCGAAACCACTCACCGGGCTCTTAAAGAAAAATGCACCCTGGACGTGGGGAACCGACCAAGACGCAGCTTTTATAACCCTAAAAAAGCTATTAGTTGCCGCCCCAATCTTGAGGCAGGCCGACACAACCTGCCCCTTCACCATCCGAACGGATGCCAGCGGATATGCCCTGGGGGCAGTCCTGCTGCAAGGCAACGGGCCGGAAGAAAGACCCGTCGAATATGCGAGCCGCCTTCTGCTTCCGGCCGAGAAAAATTACTCCACTACCGAGAGAGAAGCCCTGGCCGTAGTATGGGCCCTAGGAAAATTCAGGGGTTACGTAGAGGGGAACCCCATCACATTGGCCACCGACCACCAGCCCCTAAGATGGCTGATGACTTTAAAGACCCCCTCAGGCCGACTCGCCAGATGGGCCCTCTCTCTCCAATCCTTTGACTTAACCATAGTTTACACCCCGGGAAAAGCAAACGTAGTGGCCGACACACTCTCCCGACCGTCATGTCCTCCCCATGTAGGGGACAACTGCGATATATGTACAATCACCATCGATTTTCCCACACGCTCCGCCAAAGACATCCGCAGCGCCCAGCTGGAGGATCTGGAGCTCAAGAAAATCATCAATTGTTTCGAGGCAAAAGGACCAGAGCCCACCGACTTCGCCCGATGGACGTCGAGGGGATACCTTATGTCGCAAGGTATATTGTACCGTTACTCCCCATATTCCGAATCAGAAGAGGCACAACAAGTGGTACCCGACCAGAAGATAAGTTCTGTATTACGGGAATACCACGATGCCCCAACTGCCGGACACTATGGAGGCGAACGAACCTATCACCGGATCGCCGGCCGATACTTCTGGACGGGTATGAAAAAGAAAATCTTAGACTACGTTAGGAACTGCCTAGAATGTCAAAGATATAAGGCAAATAACATGAAACCTGCGGGCCTGTTGCAAACTCCAGCACCGGCTCAACGTTTCGAACATTTGGCCATCGACCTCTTCGGTCCACTCCCAGAAGCCCCCACAAAGGAACGGTGGATATTTATTATAGAAGACACCGCTTCCCGCTGGATCGAGATATTTGCCATCCGGCAAGCAGACGCGAAGACCTGTGCACAAATTCTTATCACCGAAATATTCTTGAGATACGGGACTCCACGACGCATCAGCAGCGACAATGGGACCCAATTCGTCAGCACAGTGATGCAATACGTCACGCACTGCTGGGACGTCAAACAATCTCTAACCCCCTTCTACCACCCCCAAGCCAATCCGGTGGAGAGGAAAAATAGGGACCTGAAGCCACAACTAGCGATACTAGGAACAGGCGCCCACACCACATGGCCGGAAAAGCTTCCAGCTATCCGTTTCGCCATGAACACGGCAAGATGCCAGACCACAGGACAAACCGCCGCGTTCCTCACTTTTGCTAGAGAACTAAGAACGCCAGACGACGTCAACAGGGACCAGCGGGCCATCATCCAGGCTGAAAATTTCATTCCAGAAATTACACCATACCTGTTAAAGCTAACAGACACCCTGAGGGAAGCTAAACTCCTCACAGAGAAGCAGCAGGACTACAGCAAAAGATATGGAGATAAATCAAGACGAGAAGGGCCTACATATGATCCAGGCGATTTAGTATGTATGTAAGTTACCAATCCCAACGACCCAGGACCGGTCACAGGGACCTACCACTCCTCCGCACTACGTCCATACCACGGGCCAGAGGAGGTGATACCAAAGGCAGTCCAACTTGTCAGGAAGAGGGGCCGCCCAAGGAAGAATCCACTTCCAAATGCTGGATCTACGTCGAGACGTCAATAAGATCCAGAGGGGGAGTATGTAACGCGGGCCTATAAGACACGGATACGTAAGCCACCAAAGTTGCATACCCCGTAACCCACGACGCGCACCACGCTCGCGCGGCCGTTACTTAAGCACCTTCGCTTAAACCGCACCGCCACCAACAGAGGGATCTGCAGCCGCATCTCCCTATCACCATAAACCTGAGGCTACATAACTAGCAGCCCAAAACCAGCCAGAAGCAAGAGAAAACCAGCCCTCGTAGAAGCTTCTTTTAGTAAGAACTTCTCGAGTAGTTGCCAGCCCTCTTAACTTATCTACCTTATGTTCGTTTATAACGTGTTCTTTATTGTTTTTGTATTGTTTCTTTTCGTGAGTTAATATACAACTGTACTAGGGAAACTAGTGTTTGATTTCCATCAGCAAGTCGCCCTAGTCTGAATTTTTACACTCAGTAGTCCCAAGTAAATTGGGACTTACTGTTTTAATTAACCGGCAGATTGACTCGCTATCTTTGATAGCCGTCCCCCTGCTAAGGAGCTTGTTTTCGACTAGCATTGTTCGCACCATCAGAAGACCTGCCTCACACATATGTAATTTATGCCCCTATCACGTGCTGCTGGAGGAATATACTTTTTTAAGAAGCTGGAAATTAAGTAATTTAAATAATGTATTTAATAATAGTAATAGGAACTGGGGTGGTTGAGTGGTAAGAGATTCAGGTTTTGGTTGTAATATTCCAAATGCCTCCCGGTTCTAATCACTCCAGGGCAGGGGTCGGAAAATTTTTCTAAATACCTGTGTGGTCGGCATTGGATCCCGGTCTCCAGTTGCCATTGGCGATTGAATTTGTGGCGATCCTCATGTTACAGCCGCACTAGAAGAGTAACAAAGCTCGACATAGACCCATACATCCACAATAAACCAGGTAGGTTAAGCACGGTTACTCCAACACGGTAATCCGCAGAGTCGGGCCCTGTTGTGCAACAGCACATACCAGCTTAGTCTTGCCTTACACCACCTCCGGCGCACACTAGTTCGCTCCCGCAGTCAAACAACCCCGTTAATCGTATACTAGTTCGCTCCGATGGCCATATCCTAGTTCGCTCCCGCATATTAAGAAGATTAATGTAATTTAAGAAATATAAATTATAGCTTGAGCTTTTTAGGTTTGAGTATCCGAATATTTCTAATATTTGATAATTCAGTCATTCAGATATATAATTTAGGAGTATTACATAAAGTTTATTAAATTAAAACACATCATAATATGTTACCACATTTTATAAATCACTGTACAATATTTGGCAAGAATTTATATGACATATATTTTACAAATTCAAACTGACTTATTACATTTTGACTTAATAGCAAAATTGTTTCATCTACAAACTGCTTGCGTAAATGAACAGCTCTGCGGTATATTTTTTTCTGTTGCCCAACACTACGTATTTTTATATATGTGTCAGTCTGGATATTTTTCAAATTTTCTAAAAATTGAAATATATTCGGATGGTGGTTATAAAATAATGAATTAAATTTCGAGTGGAAACTTTCACAAGCGTTTGTTGTCAGTTCAATTGATGAACTATTTTCGGCCCACAAATGAGGTGGAAAACTTGCTTCCTCAGAAATATAGGTGTCCACCAAGTAATCGTTGAACTTTTGAAGGGCAGGATGTTCGGGCAGAATTTCTGCGAAATCAATTGCGAAACAATCGCCCACTTATAAAAATTAAATTCGACGTATACGAAAAGGCTATATTATAATTATTAATAACCAACATTGGCTTCGTATAAATACGAGCTGCAACTGACTGATAAACACAGACCGTAAAATTAGAAAGTTGCATGAGCCACCCTTATCAGTAATTACCATTTTCCCAGAAATTGCATCGGGAGCGAACTTACCTACGACCCTTTTAAGAGGGCGGATTAAAAGATGACCGCCGGAGCGAACTAGTATGTACCCACCACCTCTACTCAAAGCGATGGGCCTACAAGGCCTGTAAAATAATATCCAATAATAATAACAATACGGTATACCATCTGTTCACAATATTAAGTAATCAATAGAATTGCTTTCTTCTTTGAAGTAAGAATATTAAATAAGCGTCTTCATACATTAAAACAGCCGAAGATTGTCCAAACAAATTCGAAACGAGGTGATTGCTAAAATCAGGCAGATAAAGATAAACTACTGGGAAGCATATACTAATCAACAGCAAAGAGATTTATTTGGACAACAGAAGCCAATATGGAAGATGATTCGCACACGAAAGGAAATCAAAGAATATGTACAAACAACACAAGTTAGTAAAGACGAACGGGTAGATTATTTCCGTGAATTATATTCAGCAAAACTAGGAACAGAAGAGGATGAACAAGAAACGGTTAGGATAATAGTAGATAGACAGAGGGAAGAAGGTGAAAAAGCAATACAAAGTTTATTGTTTAAAAAATAGGAAATTGCCAGGACCCGATGCTATTATGAATGAATTAATAGAATATGGTGACCAAGATCTAGTAACAGAATTGACTAAACTAATTCAGAAGATAGTCATGACCTCAAAAGTTCCATCAGAATGGTAGGACAGTATAACGATTCCTATCTTTAAAAAGGGCGATGAGCAGTTGCCACAAAACAATAGAGGGATAAACCTATTAAATAACACCTTAAAACATACCACAAAACTAATTGCCGAAAAACTTGAACACGTAATTACGTACATTGGGAGACGAGCAACAAGGATTCAGGGACAACCGCTTTTGTATGGATGCAATATATATATATAGTAGAACAAATAAGTGAAGAAAATAGAATTTAATAAATCCGCTTTCTTCTGTTTCGTGGATATTGAGAAAGCGCTTGGCCATTTACAATTCATCATCATCATCATCATCATCATCATCTGACATGGAGCTGACTCGAGGGTCGATCCTGGAACATAAATTACAAACTTTGGAGGATAACAACATTCCAAATGGAACGATAACACTAATAAAAGACATACATACAAATAACTACACACAAATAAAACTAAATACCTATAGAAAAATTAACGCAAAAGATTCCAGTTAACAAAGAAATCCAATAGGGAGATTCTCTCAGCCCTCTACTATTCAATGTGATCATGAATAAAATTATAAAACTAACATTACAACACTGCAAAAAAGGATACAAGATGGGGCGAGGAAATACAAATAATAAGTTATGCAGATGATGCGGCTCTAGTCGCCGATAACGAAGATGACCAGCAGAGATTGCTTTTCGAATTCCCCAAGGCATGCAAGAAGTTCGATCGAAAAATATAGACATGAAAGACGAAAGTGCTTACAATAAACAAAGAACCGTTAAGATGTATGTTGGAACATGAGGGAAAAGCCATTGAGCAAGTTATGTCTTCTACATATTTAGGGGTGCAAATAACTAGTAACAGAATATTAGTGAGACAAGTAGCAAATCAATCAAAGCGGTGAAGATTTCAGCATGTCTGAATGATATTATAGGGTACAACAAATTCCTGCGAAAGGAGTCAAAAGCAAAAATTTGGAAAGCAGTCGTAAGACCAATCTTGGCTTACGCCGTAGAAACAACAACTGATACCATAAAGACAAGACAAATGTTGGACACAACGGAAATGCAAACTCTACAGAAAATAATATGAATAATCAGACGAGATCACATTAGAAAGAAAAAAATACGGAGGCAATGCAATATTCAAGACATCGGAAGCTGGATATTACGAAGGCGTAATGAATGGAATGACCATATAAGTAGAATGACAGATGATAGGATCGCGAAAATAGTGAGGGATTTCAGACTAACAGGTAAAAGATCGCCGGGAAGACCAACAAAACGATGGAAAGTATCATTGGAATGAACAGGTTCTAAGCCTATCAATCAAGAATAAGAAGATTGTCCTTAGATGATATTAACATCTTATAAATTGAAGCGCATATTACACTAATGCTAAAGCATTATTTTAGATAGCAATTCAGACGCGGCTTGGCTTCGCTTAGAATGAAGAAAACCAATGCGAAAATCTGAAAATTATGTTGAAGAATTAGTTTAAAATTTCAGCAGATTGTTCAATTACGACTATTGTGATTTAGTTCGGAAAACTGTCGGTTGAATAATATTCGATTCGATTCGAAAGAAAAAATCGAGTTGTTTTAACATCGAAACATTCTATTGCCGTGGATTACTATAGAGTTATTAAATTAAATTGGCAAATCAAATTCTTTGAGTAAGTTAATTAGTAAGGTAGCTGTAGCTACGCAGTCTCAATACTTGCCCACTAGGTTTGAATAGATATTTGTTTTGCTAAAATGCTGTTTATGGGGTTTACATTTGATTTAAGCCATTGAGCATTCACTTATTTGAAAACAAAATTGTAATGTGCTATTCATTATTGAAATTAACTTTAATTGTTTTGGGATTCAGAGGACAAAAGTGTATTAAGAAATACACCCAATAATGGTTTCAGAAAATTCAAAATGATTGATTGTGAATCCGAATATTTCCTAATATTTTATAACATAATTTTTAAGAATAAAAAGCTTCGGTTTCTATAGATGTCGGAAGAACCAAATAGCCTGTTTACATTTTCTTGCATATTATTGATGGATAGAGTATTTTACAATTTTGTAAGTCATGCTGTACTATTTAAAGGGTTCTGTTTGTAAAGGTTCAGTAAGTCTGGTTGTAAGGGCAACGCAGTTTGTAATTTAAAATCTTAATTAATTAATCTTCTTCGCAAGAAAAATACTCTTAAAAATTCTTGAGATCTATTTTTAATTAGCTAAGTTACTACCTTGTTACTTTGTTGGAATGGAAATTAACTAAATATAAATAATTTGTAGAACTTTCAAATGTTTTGTATTCCCCATGTATTTCAACAACTAATTTATTATCTTAATTAAAAACAGCAAAATGAGCTGCTTTAAGAGGAATACGTACATATTATTACCAATTAGTTAATCGCAGTTGTTATGAACATAACAACGCTAGATACATGCTGAAATCTCTAGAGTACTATTAGTAGTTTAATTGGGTTTTGTAACAATCAGGTAGAAGGGAATAACAGATCGTCTAATTTCATTTTCAGTAGCAACAGAATCAACACGATGTTAAATAAATACTGATAATCCTAATATGAATATACTATTTAATGGAAATATCCGCATTTGATGTTTAGGGTTTTGTTTTTGTAGGTCCCCCTTGTTTCTACCTTAGTGAAGAATAACACGTGGCAGAGGAGAGGCCGATGCCCAGCGGTGGGACAAGGCTGATGATATGTGTATGTGTGTATGAGGTCGCCAATATCAGCTAGGAAGCTGTTCAATGTTAATAAAAGGTGAAATCTAGAGGTGTATTATACATGTATGCCCTATCTTTTTGAACTCATAAGACATTTTCAAACTTTATTTTTTTGCGGACACGTCTTGGAATTAATTCGACTAGTAGGAATTATACATTATACTTTATTGCGTTCGTTTTTCTTAATTTTATAATGGAACATTGAGCTTCTTCGTCTTCTTCTTTTTTATTGGTAGGACTTTGTCCTGTTTTATTTGATGATGATATCCAATTTGTGTTATTCTTATTCCGTTCGGCTATATCCTTTGAATTTCTATGAGCTTTAATTCGGTTTTATGGAAGGTGGGTTGCTGGCCTATCCCTCCAACCCTCCTCCTTTATCCGGGCTTGGAACCGGCAACGTTATCGTTGGGCTACTCAGTCCATCCATCATAAACCGCAGGCGGAATTTGGAACATTGAGCTTGTCTTTCTATATTATTTTATTGACATTTCGATTGATATATGACAATAGAAAACCCTAGTCGACAGAGTTATGATATTGAAAATTAAATTCATATATTTAACGCTCTTTTTCGACAACGAGGAACATTGGCCTTAAAATTCAAAATGATTATACGTAATCTCTGAATATATGGATTTTAATGTTAGGTACTGTGAAAGAGATATCAATTTCTCTTCTTCCTGAAGCGGCAAACCAAACAACAAAATATCGGTTTCCACAAAAGGAATTCTTATCCAATAATATGTATCAACTTCCTATCTTGTAAAGTACACTGTTAGATTTTTTGCGGAGTTTGTAAAATTTTTTGGCCAGTTTAGGATTTTATTAAAGAATGATATAAATAATATTACTTTACGAATTTTCGCGACACCCGAGAGATGTTCGTGGTTCGTCAGTATCTGATCTAAACAATAACTTTTCGATAAATACTTGGAACCGGGACAGTTTTCTCAAAAGCTATTATGCACGTTTAAAATTCTAATCTTATAAAGAATTCCAATATCAACCTAGAGTATTGCTGCTCAATTTTCGAGCTACAAAATTAGGATTGCTATAATTAAAAAAAAATTTGAATTTCGACCACTATTTAAAAAATCCGTTAATTTGTTGGACACAAACTTTAGTAGTTAGGTAGTAATCTCTAAAGTATTAGTATCATAGGGTATAGAAAAATTTAGAGAACTCTAAATTTTCGAAAAGGGTTGTAACGTAACATGCTGGAGGGCTGGACGGCCTAGAAGAGTTTTTTATTTATTAGCGAAACTCATCTCTTCAGTCTCCTAGGAGTTTCTGAAAATTCACATAAAGTTTAAACTATTACCAGCTCTTAAGTACTACAATCACAATTTTTGTGAATAAACCAAAGTTAAACAACCCGGTTAAATGACTTTTTAAACAATTCCAAAATAATTTTTAAGCGAATTTGCATTAAATTTTGTGAGTTGCAGACGCCTAAATATTATTTTGAATTTATTAAAGAAGTTAGTGTTTGGAGAGTGTTTTATTGTACACACTAATTTAAAATTACGAAAGCGCATTGTTATTATGACTTTCCATGTTCTTAATTTGCACCTTTTGCTGAACTCCCTAGCGCCCAAAATTAAGTCTCTTGCGGTGTTTTCGACAATTTTGACTTTACAGGGAGAATACGAATTTTGTCTTCCACACACAATTAATTAAAAACCCATTAGGCGTCTGCGGTAGCTATCCATTATGAGATTGAGAGACACAGAGTTTATAAAAGATTAATAGATTTATAATAGAAAAGTCACCTTCGGATGTGTATAATTTGATTTTCTTTAAGAAAATTGTATAAAGTAAAGTAATAGCGGTACACTTTCGCACTGTATAAACTGTAGTTGCAGCTGAGTTTCAGGATCGGCAAGGGCGTACCCAGGATCTGAACTAGAGGGGGGTAACTCATATTAGTTTCCGGAGGGGGGGGGTGAAGCACGATTTCTTACAAGATAAAACTCAAAACGATTGAAAAACTGTTTTTATTAATCACTAAACACTAACGCTAGCACTTTATAATAGATACCTACTGCCTACAACGTACTTAACTGAGCTAAATTTTTATGTTAACAATAATCTTCTCAGATTTGCCGCAAATTTCTCTATAACTTTCTTTTCCATTATCTCAGGGTTTTCTTTCAAAAATTCAGATAAACGCTCATCAGGCATAATCCAGTCAGCCTGTCCTCTCCCATAGTGCTCCTAAGCCAGATCTTCACTCTTCGAAGCGTACTGAACGA
Organism: Limonius californicus; assembly: GCA_014611495.1. Classification (NCBI taxonomy): domain Eukaryota; kingdom Metazoa; phylum Arthropoda; class Insecta; order Coleoptera; family Elateridae; genus Limonius; species Limonius californicus. The sequence goes on from JABXWE010007686.1 coordinate 17,353, forward strand.
TTGTTCTACGGTCGCCGTAGTGTATGCAATAGTGCTCTAAATGATATATGCTTTTCTCATGGCGGGGAAAAAATATTGGTTACGTTAGACAGGTCAACGACTTCTGTATCCCTTAATTTGTCTTCAGGTAAATTCTTCTTCATCCACAAATTATACCAAAGGGCCAGTTCTCCGGTTGTAACGAGTCAAAAATGTTGAGCAGTGATTAATTGGTGTTAATTACCAAAGTCACGTGGACTCAACATTTTTCAAGAATCATGGTATCAACAACATGTGGACCGCAATCTTGACCAGGGAAGTTCTGGAACCTTCTAGAACATACGGTGCCTCCAAACAAGAGTGGGGTGGCGCGCATGAGTGAGCGCAAAATGGCGGGTATAAAATCCCGAGCCCGGCCAGTTCAAATTCACTTAACTTTGTCTCCCTGAAGATTTACTGACTTATTCCTGAGTCAATTATTCCTCAACCTTTCTTCTAAGATTAGTCTTAGAAGATCCTGTTGTTTGAATATCCGTTCCTGAAATTAACCGCCGTTGTAAAATCCGTTTAATAATTCCGTTCGCTTACCTGAAAGTTTATTTGGTATTTGCCAGTGATTCCGTTGTTGTGTTAACGAATTTAATAGTTTTAACTTCCAGTTACAGATCCCGAATCTGAGGTATCCAGTGGGGTTCACCAGTTGACCGCTGTTGCTGTATTTTGTCAGTTCGTAGCGCAGTTTAGAAGCCGTTGGGTTTCAAGCACGTTTTGAGAGTTTTCCCTGTTACTGACATTAATACTTGGCGAGTTGGTGTCCGAATCAACGACGTAACCAAAGATTAGTAATTCCTGTTGTTTTCTATTGTTGAACACCCTGTACAAGATTTGCCGTAAGACGTGGAGGAATTTCATGCTACGGACAATCGGTGTAAATCCCGCTTACGAACGTGAATTGGTGTTGGAGGAATTTCAAAACAGTTCGAGGGTGGTAGGTACCCGCCACCTGTAGATTCCGTCGCGGAGTAATTTTTGTGCGAATCTGTATTGTTGGATATTCCCCAATCTTGCTGCCATACTCTGGAGAAATTTCAGAGGAGGTTAGTTGGATTGCAATCTCCGTACACCCGATATATCCACGGTGAAATTGATTTTTGTTTGGGGCAAACATCGGAATTTAACTTACGGAGTGTTTATTCTGCGGCTGTCAACTGAAGAAACTCTGTCTGAATAATTCCGCCGAGGAATTGGTTGGTCTTGCACTGGTTACTAGTGTTTTCAACTTAATTGAAAAGAAATTTTCCCGAATTCACGTGTGGTAATAAAATCATGAGTTATAACCTGGAAAGTACCCACAACATACTCCCCAGTCCCGTATTCCGTAATAGGTTTCGTTATTGGCAGGGCCAGACAATAATCATCTTTGGTTTATTTTGGAATTTTGATCCGACCACACCGAGGCCATTTTGACACCGAGAGGCGCACACAAGCCTACCGCAACGAAGCCAGTAGGCCAGCTGTCCCAGAATACAACAACTACGCCAGGACCAGTGGCGCGCTGAATTATTTTATTTAATGTTATTCTATTTTTATTTGAAATTGTAGATACATTTTTAGTTATATATAATAAACTGCTTATTTCAAGTACAAGTGATTGAATCCTGGGCAACTCAAGAGCTCACCCAGGGTATAAATATTGAACGCTGTCGTGCCCCAATAGGCAATCGGGGCGAAACGTTACACGGTGACATCATCTTACTAATACAATTGTTTAACAATTCTGCGTTCTTGTATAAGTCTGTAATACTAGTTTTGGTCATGTATAAAGGATGTAGTTTTGTTAATGCAAAAGCTGAGATATTTTCTTGGAAAAATCGAATATTTAACGATGACGTAAGCGAATTAAAATATGATATAATTAGTGAACGTCGCCAGTATTCGTTATTATTGTCTGATGGAGGTTTGCTCCTGTGTTTTTGCTTGTAAGCAAGACGTGGTACAGAAATTTCTAATTCCAATTCCTGTTACGGGCCAAACGAGCTTTTTCGTCGACCCGCAACAGGATAGGTGGAAAATGGCTGTGACGCTCTTTACTTTTACTCGGCTTAACGGGATCAATTGCACGTCTGCTTATTACGTGCAATTGCGGAGATTGCCTCGGGCGCCAGATTTGTTAAGAAGTTTACTCTTCCGGAACAGCTTCGTAATCCTGGGATGGATAACGAAGACCTGGGTAACTGCAGTTGAAGACGTCGGTGTCCAGGGGTCTGTTTTATTTACCTGCACTCTCGAGAAGCGGTCTTAAGCACCTAAGTCTGCTCGGTTGGTAAATGATCAAAACAGGAAGGTTTAATACATATATTTGGCAGTTAGGCATACATTCACAACAACAATACAAACAAATGGTATCAGATACAGTAGCAATTCGGTAGCAAACGGTAGCAAAAAATACGGTAGCAAATACGGTAGCAATACAGTAGCAAAAATATGGTAGCAAACAGTAGCAAAAATACGGTAGCAATACGGTAGCAAAATATGGTAGCAATACGGTAGCAAAATATGGTAGCAATACGGTGGCAAAATACGGTAACAAAATATGGTAGCAATATACGGTAGCTACTATGACAACAGTACGGAAGTTGCACAGTAGCTGCCAGACGAGGACGCTGCTATGTGAGATAGGAGCTCGTATATTTCGGCAACTGGTGGTTCAAACCCCCCGGTATGAACGGACTACAAACGGTTCTCTCTCTTTAACAAGATGAGAAAATAAGGTGGAATACACCGCCTCAGGACAGACGCAGCGACGGTGCACTCCGGAAGGAACCTTACGTCAGGGCAAGCGCAGCCGTAAGGGGAGAGAGAGAAACGGGATCGGAGAAACACCACCTCAGGACAGTCGCAGCGATGGTGAATTCCGTAGGGAAACTTACGTCAGGTCAAGCGCAGCCGTAAGGCGGAGAGAGAGAGACGGGATCGGAGAAACACCACCTCAGGACAGTCGCAGCGGTGGTGAACTCCGTAAGGAGGGAAAGGTGCGGGGTCGGTTGGTGGAAAAAGAGAGAGTGCGAGAGGGAGAGAGAGAGAGAGAAAGAGAGAGAGAGAACGGTATACAAAAATGATTGAAATCAAAACAATGCCGAAATAATACAAGTCCTTACCCAAACGGTGCCTCGGGGTTGGATTGTACCTTGATTCCTTCTCTGGTCGGCTGGTCTTCTAGAAGAGCTGGGTCGAGTGTAAGAACTGCTGTTTAATGCTCGAAGGGCTGTATTTATACCCGCCGGCTAACGGTATTTACTAAATTCGGTTCAATTCACGCATTTTAGCCAAGAGTGGGATACAACGCGGTGCCCCACTGCCTTTACGCCGAAGAAGCGATTATCAGATTTTCGAGCGTAAATGCAAGTCAAATAAACCAAATTATGGGTTTCGGACGTGATTAGTACAGTCAGATAATCATATAAAAATGCTACCGGCAATCAAACATAGCTCTAATAATCGGTACTAAATAAAACGGAAACTATTCCTGCTAACAAACCAAAATATAAATTTATAAAATTGCCAAACGGCGTACAATAAATAAATTATCTTGTTCGGTTCTAAATATAAATCTAACGGCACATAAATGTATTCAAATAAATCAATAAACATTCCTAAAATGACAGCGAATAAAAATAAACGGTGTTTGAAATCATTTCCCATAATGATATCTTTCTAAAGCAGCCTCTGATAAGCATAACAATAATGCAACATGCGGTGATACGGCACATAATAAACAAATTACCTTAAGCGGCTATGAAACGTAAATTAAATCAACGGTTAGCAATTACATTTACATGTTTCGGTGAATATGCAAATAATACGGGGTGCATTCGGAAAATCATCGGTCGGTACACAATAATACTAATAAAAATCAATCTAACGAATTTCTAAACGGTAAATGGCATGTCAACAAATTAAACGGAGTTCTAAATTAAAAAAAACATAAAAAATAGTAACGCTTCGTTACACTTTGTTTATGCGTTAATAAAAACAAATTAAACAACAGTGTGTCGTAGTTGTCTTATTTACAACCTAAAGTACCTGTTACAACAGTTTTGTCAAGTTAGTTTACAGAATTTGGTTTTTTTAGCAATTTAAAATTTCGGTCTCTGACACCGATGTTAACTTCTGTGTTATGGAAATTCATGTTAACTGTGGAAGGTTAAGTACGTTTTTATTCGTTTAAGGCAAGAAAAACTTCTTTCTACTGATGCACTTGTCGACGGAATAGTTAATATGAGGCAAAACAATTTGTAGGCTTTGGTAAAAATTTCTTTGTTCTCATTAAGATTTTCTAGTAATTCTTGGGTCTGTAGATTGCGGTAACTTTCATCGGCATAAAGAAGATTTAATTCGTTTTTAAGATGTGGACTTTTTGTAAATATTTTGCTATACAATTGACCTAAACTTTCAAATGCTTTAGATGGAAAACACGAATCATATTGTTCGAATTTCGTACTATCAGCCAAAGACATGAATTGTAACTTGTCGCAGTCTTGAAACCTTACTTCCATTTCCATTACAATGTGATCCAGTACTTCATAAAACAAAATTCTATATTTTCTTCTGTCATTATTTGTAAAGCTAGCGTATTCCCGCTTAGGGCGCTTAGAAATATCGATTTGTGTTATTTATATTTCCTTAGTCTTTTCGAAGAGTGTATTAAAAAAATCGTCATTCCTTTTCTTCTTTAATAGTTCAATAGTTTTATTTATTTTTGTAACACAAAAATTAATATCCTGTGATTTCTTTTGGAGAAAATCAATTAATATGTCAGTGAGAGGGAAAATATCACTAAATACTACTGCTAAGAAAGTGAATTCAAAATTGTTGAAATCGTTTAATAACCGACGGTCAAACCTGAACATGTAGTTCCGCGGCTTATTGCGACTGAACTCTTCACTTGCGCGATTCACCAAATGTAGATATTATCGTAGGCGTTACCATGGCAACGGAAGTATAAGTACAGAGTTAAAATACGTTTAAGGCCGACTCTTCACTACAATTGCACGAGTGTTGTAGGTAAGATTGTTTATGGTGACTGTGTTCACATTCGACGGACTGCATTTGAAATTTAAATTTTAAATACAAGGGGACCAGAAAAAACGCAATGTGTTTGTTTTCACTTGGCTTATTGTATCTACGAGTATGTATGCCATAAATAAACGTCTCCTAATAGGTGTAATGCCGATAAATAAGTTGCTATGTAATTTAAATAAATATTTGCAACTGAATGACAATTTTAGGTGAAGAGGCACTTCACCTACCATTTGGCGAGCCGCCACTGGCTGACAGGTTGTTAATGTTTCCCAGAGCCTGAACTCCTCGTGGAACCATTAGATAGTTGAGCACTTAGCGTCGTTTAGGATTGTTGAAGTAAGTGTTTGGCGGCTTAGGCCGAGGATTAGGCGGGTTGTTTAATCTAAAGAATTCGAGGGATTCCATTTCAAGAGTGTCTTGTTATTTTCACTTCACTGGAAGTGACTCTGTTGGCGTGGCCTTCGAAAGCGTCGAATTCAAGTTGATACTAATTGTGTCGTAATCGGGAGGTGGACAAGGGGGAGGCTGAGGAGGATAATCCTGCTTCTCCCTCGCGAACGAGGGAATGGAATATTTTACAGGGACCGGTGGCGCCTCTTTAGTTCTGGGGTTCGGCTGTTGAACGGGCGAATCGTTGGATTTACTTTGAACAAAATTTTCTTCAACAGGCTGCTGAAAGAAACTTTGCTATGCTGTGGTTATTGCAAATGTAAAGCCGAATTCTCGTCGCCAGTCATAATGTGATTCATTGCCATCAGTTTCGTAGCGATGCAAGAAGGTCAGTGCAGAGTCTATTCGCTAGTTTTTGTGAACATCCGTCGACATCTTTGGCACCCACCTCACACAACGTTCGTTGTACTGTAGCCTGTTCATGATAATTTCATACAGTACCATGCGTGAAATGTGAGCATAATTTTTTATATCGTAAAATGGCGACTTTTATGAATTTTCTTGTTAATTTTCTCTACAAGATCGTCGTTAACAACAAAAGATCTTTCACTTCGTTCCTTATTGTGCACGTTTCCTTCACACATGATGTCTGGACCATAAACCTCGCATATTTGACCGTACATTTCGGCAGCATTTTCGTTTATTGCATGGAAAAAATGGTCAGACTTGGCGGCATTTTCAATTATGGGGTCCATTTTAATGCTTTATTATACAACTGAATATAATGACAGAACCCCGGTAAAGTGACATGTAGCTAGTTCATCAGCCAATAAAATACCTCCACAATGCACCACACTGACAAGCTTTTTAGTTTCCGAATACTGCAGAAGTTACCACAAAACTCAATATATGTAGGTCAGAAGAATCGCACCTGCCTACCTATTATGAGTAATTATTTAGAATTTAGATTTTAATTTGATGCTGATATCAAAGTACAGCTGATATATCGACTACTGATCCATGAGTTTGTTTACATGCCTAAAATGATTTCTAACATTTATATAAATAATGAACTTTTTTAAGGTAACATTACTTATTCCTGTTTTTGTATTAAAATTGTATTTTTCCCTAATATAGATTTAGCAGCTAACAAGGTAGTGAATCTACTATGCATGTTCAAGACCTAATCATATTGTGGTAAAACTTACAGTATAACTGTCTCTTAACAATTCATATAAATATTTTTTTTCTTCGGCGCTATTAGATCATTTCAACATAAATGTTGGAATGTGGATAATTCTGATTCTTCTCACTATACATAAGCGAACTTGTTTGATATTCAAAGTAAGTACTTGAGTTCATAGAATTCATAACTTGTTTAAAAATTAACATTTGCTGTTCTTCACACTAATTGGTAATTAACATACAGATCTTGGAAATAAATCACATAATGCTCTAACACGATGACAACACTGGACCTCCTCTTCATTTTGAATTAGACAATATATCATATTTATAATCATAGAGGGGACAAGGTCGTTGAACGCCTAGGTCTCTCGAAATTTGTTTATATATTTAAAAAAATACGTAAAATAAACCTTCATCTTATCTGTTTTCAGTGTGAAATCTTCTGACTTTAGCTTAACCTAAGCTAACTGTAGTTTGAAGTAAGTATGCATATATTATTTATGTTATAAGTTTTGGCAAACCTGTGTGGTATTAAGGATTGTGAGAACAAAACACAACAGAAGCGTTGTAATTTTTTAGTTGTCATTTGGGTAGACATCATTTGAATAGTTTATTACATAAGGTGAAAATTATTACACATTTTAATTAATTGTCATTGATCTAAAGTCGAGGGGGTGACAAGCATTTACAATTGTGATTGAACATTCGCTTCTTTTTCGAACAATGATGACAACAATTTTATTTAAACTATTGTTTTTGTTAAAAGATGGCTTTAGTAAATCACACGCTGTAAATGTTAAAATATTCAAGGTTAAACGACAGCGTTCTTGCGTTTGAAAACATGTGGATATATGTAAATTGAGCTACCAAGAAAATTGGGGAAACAGCTGTTGCTTGCCTCTGCTGATTTGCCGAACACGTGAATAATCAGACTGACTTTTATATGTATACAAGTATTTAAAACGTCATTCTTAAATAGGACTGCAGCTTCAATCTAAAAATGGAAGAATATCTTTTAGGATTTTACTGTGAAATAAAAAGTGCAGATTCTAGGTGTATACAAATATCCTGTTGTAAATGAGCATATGCGTATGACATTTTATCACAAACCACTAATAATATTTTAAGAAACATTTGTCATTTAAACGGAGGAAAGGTGCCTATGATTCTTAATTATAAATATTTTTAATTTTTCTGGTTTGGGCTTTTCAATTTGTTGCGGTAGATATGTGTTACATGCCGGGCCACGAAAGGCTTTAACGGTGGAATTTAGATAATCCTTAAAGTTACGACACTTCCCTATATTTAAAGCTCTTGACCCAGTTGCTTTAAATACAAATCTTGTAGTGACAAAATATTCATTTCTATAAAATGTTCTTTAGATGGAATCCCAGGGATTTAAGATTTTATTAAAAATGGAACCAAAACGTCATACTTGTTATGTATGCATTTACTTATTTGCCGTTTTATAGTAGAGAAGAACACTTGGATTTTTTAATGAAAATATGTACTTTTGCTGAAGCTAAAGGTCATTATCATCATCAACTACATACATTCTGTCTTTTCATAGGCCTTCCGACGTTTCTTTTTCCCCTGGGTTTGTATTTCTCTGCTTTCTGGGGCAATCTATTTTCTGGCATCCTCTCTATATGTTGTATCCAGTTTTCTCCATATTTTATTATAAGTTCATTGGTCTACTTCTAGTTCCACTCTGATGTCTTCATTTCTTTTCATATCGCTTGTGGTATATACCGCTAAGGGCCGTGAGTATCTCATTTCTGTTGTCTCTATTCTTCTCTCATCTTCCTTTCGCAACACCCAAACTTCGCTCCCGTAAAGGAGAGCGGGGATAGCCATCGTCTTATATAGTTGTATTTCATTTTCTCAGGTGGCTCTTCCTCTTCAAGTTCCACGAATGGTTCCACACAATTGCTGGAATCTCGTGACTTTATGCTCTATATCTACGTCTCTTTCGTATGCGATTGTACATCCAAGATATTTGAAATGAGATACTCGTTCGATGGTTTTATTGTTTAGTATCAGCTTCGTTCATACGGAATGTTTCCCTCTGATTTCGTTTTCTTAAGTGATATGGACATATGGAAGTCTTTAGCTACGCGTTTTCAGATGATCCTATTATTATATGGTCGTCCGCAAATAGGAGTGTTATTACATTATTAAAATTTGTGTTATTATTAAGGTTGCAATTTATCTTCCACTTCCTAATAATTTCGTGAATATGTATGTTAAATAATACCGGCGAAAGCGGGCATCTTTCTCTTACCCCTTGGGTTATTCGTGCCATATTTTGTTTGTTGGTATTCTGACCATTGTCTATTATTATGTTAGTGTCCTCATAAGTATTTTTGACAACTGATATCAAATGCTGCGATATTTCTTTTTCCTTCAGACTGTTCCATAAAATCCTGCAGCTAACTTTATCAAAAGCCTTGTCATAGTCTATGAAGGCGATGAGGGCTTCTTTGGTAAACCCTCTTCTCTTTTCAATTAATTGTCGGACTACAAACATATTATCTGTACAGCTTCTTCCTCTTCGGAAACTTGTTTTGTTCTTCTTGGAGTATTTCTTCCGTTATTGGTATTAATCTATTTTTAATAATTTTTCCATAAATGTTGTAAGCTGCATTGAGCAAGTTGATTCCTCTATAACTGTTGCAGTTGTGTTTATCTCCTGACTTGTATATGGGTTTAACTATTGATGTTACCCATTCTTTTGGAACCGTGTATTTTCTCCAGCACATATTGTGTAAGTCCAGTAATATTTGTTTTAATTTTGTAGGCGCCTATTTCAGAAGTTCGGCGTTCATATTGTCTATTCCAGGAGCTTTTTTATGTTTTGACTTTTGTAGTGCTCTCTGCAGCTCTTCCATTTCTATTCTATCCACTAGACGTTCATCTCGCCTTTCTTCATCATCTTGTTCATCTTCTGTTGTAATCCATAGTTCTTTAAAGTGCTCGGTCCATTCTTCTATTTCGATTGTTTGAATATCTACAGTATCCTTCTCTTCTTAATTGAGATGTTTTATTAGTTTGGTATATATTTCCTTCGTTTCGGTATAGTTGATGTTCTAGTCCTACTATATATCTATCCCAGTTCTGTCTGTGGGCTTGTCTTACTAAGGTCTTTGCTATAGCCGCCTTTTCTTTATATTCTTCTCTGAACTCGTCATTTTTGTATTGTAGGAATTTAAGATGTCTTCTTTTCTTGTATTGCAGCCTTTAATTCTTCATTCCATATTTGTAAACTTCTTCTTTTCTTTCCGGTTTCTTTTTCTAAGTCTGAGTGTTTCGTATGCGGCTTTATTTATTATTGTTTTTGTGTCTTCCCATTCTTGCTCTATGACGTTGCCTATTTCTCTTTCATCTAGGTATAGATTTATTCTCTTTTATAAAAGTCTCTAATTGAGCGTTCTTGTAATAAATGTGTTTTATAGCAGGTTTGAGTTGTCTTTGCTCCTGTTTTTGTGTATACCGCTTCATCCACCTTGTCATAAGGGCTATGTGTGGAACTAACAGATAGTGATCCGAGCCTACATGGCTCCCTCTGTATACTCTCGTATCTCTTACCAATTCGGAGGTCTTCTTGTTTGTTATTATATAGTCGTTTATTGCTTTGTATCCCCTAGCACTCCTAGCATGTATGTATTTCCTTATGTCTATAGAATGTACTATTGATTCGTAGGTCTTCGAAGGTCTCTCAATGTTTTCCCGTTTTCGTTGGTCGTGAATTCTCCATCTTTTCCAACTATTCCCTTTATTGTTCTGTTCCTACTCTTCTATTTCGATCTCCGCCCAATAGTACGTAGTTATTTTTGTTTTGGCTGTTTATTATAGTTTTCAAGATATTATAGAACGTTTTGTTTTCCTCTTTCCTTCCTTCTTCCGGTGCGTACACCCCTATCACGGTAAAGAATCCACGGTCAATTTTGCATCTAATAGCTATTATCCTTTCATTTCCCCAAGTGTATGTGCTAATTCTATTTTTCACTCCACTCCTGCATTTGCTCTTACTTCTTGTGGTACTCCTACATCAATAATTGTATATTCCTTCATATCTATCCATCCTCTAAATTTTTCTTAGTTTCAGAAATTATGGCGATATTTATTTTTATTTGTTCAATTCGTTTTCTAATTCCTCTTACATTCCATGCTCCAACTTTTATTTTTTCTGCTATTCCGAATCGTTTGTCCTTTTTCGTTGCCAGATTGTTTCATATATCATCCATCCTGTCCAGGGCCTGCTTTTTAACTGTTTAGGTTTTTACGAGGTGGGGTCGTTAGACCTACGCTCAACCCTCCTCCTTTATTCGGGCTTGGGACCGGCAAGGACAGCTACTAAGTTACTCAATCCATTCAGCAACTGCCGCAGGCGGAGTTACGTTAAAGGTAATATTCTAAGTTCTAATATTTTCTTGGATATAACGAACAGCATCTGGTTATAATTGAGTTGAACTGTGTTTTGACATCAGTGGTCTAAGAAGACATACCTTGTATGTCAGAACTTACATAATATATGTGAAAGATTGCTTTCAAAATTGAAAATTATAAACTGTAGGTTGAGGTTCAGCATAGAAGCGGTATTAAAAATGGTGTCTATCGACCGTAGGGCCAGATGAGGTAATTACAAAATCAGTTTCGATTTTTTACAGTTCTTATTTACCAAGCAATTCATTACTACTACCTATTCCTATAACTTAATAATCACTCATCAGTATGGAATTTGTATGTTTGAAAAACTACCTATTATATAATATAATTTAAGAATTTACGGTTAACCGAATATTTAAAAATATATTTGAAACAAATTAATTATGCCTTTTTAGTACACCAGAAATACATTACCAATACAGAGAGTGGAATATGATTCATTTGCAAGATTTTTGAAATTTTTGCTATTCGGGATTTATGCTTTTCGAGATTTTTGCCATTCCGATTTTGGCTTTTTCGATATAGTTTTAAAAATTTTGTCTTTCTAGTTTTGTTGTTTATGATTTAAACTTTTTAAGACTTTAGGTTTCGAAATTTTTACCTCCTCCCTACCTTACTGGCATGGGGTGGGCCTGGCGTATCCAGGATCGGCCTTCGAGTCAGCTCCATGTCAGAGATGATGATGATGATGATGATTTGGGATTAATGCTTTTCGTGGTCCCGGGTTGCGCACATTCGTCGCCCGTTCACTCCGGTCAGTACTTGGATGGGTGGATTGGATTGATCACTATGGGAGAGTAGATCAACAACCCCCCTTATGGGGGAGGCCCATGCCCAACAATGGGATACTGCGGGCAAATTAAAAAAAAATACATTTTTTAATAAATTTGTGAGAAATTATGAAACTAAAAATTTGACTACAGAACACATTTAATCGATTCAGTATTATTTCAGCTGACGTCTTAGCTGCAATCTGAAAGTACTTGAGGCGTTTGTCTTATGCAGAAAAAATGCATCGCTTCTTCCTTAAATGAGAACAGTCTCGTCTTAACATTTAGTGAAAATAAAAGCACTAGTTTTAAATGCATTTACTGTTAAAACCAAGGGCGTATCCAGCCCAAAACGGAAGGGGGCATCTTTCTGAATCTAACTTCTTTCATGGTGGAAGAGGGTCCATGCGGGCGGGGCATACAATAATACACAATTACAAAAGAAAAACACTATTTATTAATAAAATTAATTTTTGAACAGTAGTTTTGCTAGGATTAGTTGAAAATTGCTATCTACAGCTTCCACTAATTGTTCCTTGTTTGCGAAAACCCATTGACGATGAATGTTTAGCATGGCTAACCCATTTAATCTATTTTCACCAATAGTGCTTCTAAGCCATGTTTTAATTCGGGGAAGGGAGCTATAGTGCAAGGATGTGAAAGCAAAATCAGTAGCGCCTTTCTAATGGTTGGAAAAAACAACTCGCTCTTTTTTAAAACCTCGATGATATCTGGCGCTTCTTTTACCTCATTCCACATTTTGAATCATAATTCCCTTTCTCCTTCGATGCCTTCCAAATTGTAAAAAGTTGCACAAGATGAAGTACTTTCATTCCATTCTTCCAATGAAACATCTCTCATGTTACTCGGATGGAAATGTGTCAATGAAAATGCAGACGATTTGTCTGCAGGAAATCTGACTTGTAATATATGTACGAGGTAAAATAGCTTCTCAAATATTCTCGTTGTTGATGCGTCGTGAAATGAGTCGAGATTATTCTAGAAAGCTCCTTGTTGCCATAAGCTAACTATACATCTATCTGTGAGAAACCACAAGAACTACATCCTGTATGTGTATAATACACGTATAGGTTGTAGTTCTTATGACTTTTAACAGATGGCACCACTCTCTATTTTGAAATTGGTTTCTTTCAAAATGTTGACATATCAACAAGCAATCTATTAATTAACTTTCTAGAAATTTGATGTTTATATTTTTGTTTTATTTTAAATTTTTTTCACCTTGGAAGGGGCAGCTGCCCCCCGCCCCCGTTCGCCCGCCCCCTGGATACGGCCTTGGTTACAACTAATTGTTTGTATTTAACATGAGTTATGTGAACCGTTTTCTATACATCGTATTGAAAAAGGCATTAAAAATTTAAAGAACATGACAAAATCATTATATTATTATATTTTTAAACAAGACGTTGCCATTCTTCCTTGTCGACTAAGGCTCTACAACTTTTCAGGAGGAATCTCTGCACCCTTTCAAAAATATCCGGCATGGTTGGAATTTCTTGATAACCTTTTTCAATTCGCTGTTCCAACTCGACAAGAGCTTACAGATGCTTTCTACTATAAATTTTTAGGTTATTGTAAAACAGGAGTCCAACGGACTGAAGTCTTGAACTTGTGTGTTTTTTTGGCGTCCACTATTAAGAAAACTTGAAACATAATATCGATCACATTAGGAAATGGTTGGCTTAGGGGGGACCATGTTAATTAAGACATTTTAATTTTTTTTGATCATACTATGTAGCCCTTTTATATTTAATACTTTACTTAGCACCATGCTTATTCAATTGTTAAATTACTTTTAGGTTTTTGTTATTAAAAAATGTATAGTGGTCGTGGTTTTATGCAAAGATTAAATGTATAAACTGAACAATCACCTTTACTTTTTTATCATTCAACTTGTGTTATTCTACTTATCAAATCCAAATTTTTTACATAATGTATATTGACATTTACCGAGTCCCTGCCAATTAAAAACGGATGTTTGGTAACTCGGTCGTGAGTCATGATTCAATGCTTTTGTTTTCATAAGCACAATAAAAATGTTTGTTTTTAGGACTGATCATGCCTGCACAGTTTGGTTTCCAAAAATCGCCAATTCCGCAAACTGGATTCATTCTGCTGAAAGCGGTTTCTCCGGAGGAAGACGAACAAATACCAAGTAACATGATCAAGTTACCTTCATCGACAAGTGGGCCGCTGCAGATCGCTCACGCTTTACCTTTGCAGCCGCCTCGTCAGTTGCTCTGCAGGCGTCAGTTTTGCAGGAACAAAGTTGCAGTGACGTATCCTTCTGGTTGCTCGTGTGTGCTCGTGTTGTTTCTTGTTTCCTGGGTTTTATCACTATCTTCTTGCTCCGGTGCATTCTGATTTGGTGAGTGTTATCATTGGATTATGTCACGTCAAAACGGGCATTTAAAAATACATTTAATACTTAACGTTATCAAGAGTTATGCAAACACATCTTGGAAAGTTATGAAATTAATTTTTGGCAATTTTTTAAATGAGTGTGTTTAGGACTTGAAATGTTCGTTGAAAATCCTAAATTTAAAATGCAAGGTAACTTATTACATCATTGGTATTAAAACCTTGCAGTGTGGGGACACCCATCACCTTTTCATAGTTAAAAATATCCATAAGAAGTTGTAATTTCTGGGAAAATCGCGATTAATGTGATGTGTTGACCGCATCTTGTATAATTTAAAAAATCTAAGGAATTTTTGTTCAGAATCATAACTATAGGAAATTGTTTGAATTGGCTAATTAGATGTTTAATTATATCTATCTGTACACACCTAGATATACGATGTTGGGGTGAATTATTATCTTACTGCGTTGGATGGATTAGCCATATAAAGATAAAAATATAGGGTTGCTCAAACGAAGCAATAAAATTTTTTACGACGTTGATTTTCCAAAAAGCGCATTATTATTAATTTAAGGATCTATATTGTATAGTATTTTGTTTTCTTATGTCAGTCTCACCACCTCTAGTTACCTTGACTGGATATTTTTAATAGCCATCAATTCTCTATTAGCAGTCATCCAATAGTTTAATAATAATAATAAAATACTTAAGTGCAGTTGCTAATCTACACTGCACTGATTTTCAAAAAAAGATGCTAATATTGATTTGAATTTAACTGTTTTTTTTTTGTGTAATATGTTCTTGTCCGATATGAATCTTCCCACCTTCAGCTACCTTGACATCTATTCTCTGTGGGAGCTTATCGAATAGCTATATTTAAATTCAGTAGATATCTATACTGCGTTGGTTTATGAAAAAACACGAAAAATGAGTTATTTTAACTATTGTGTAACATTTTGTGTTTTGGTGTTAGTCATTACTAAGATTGATTAATTTTTTCACATAACCAATTATTTTCTGACTTGGTTCACCGAATAGCTATATTTAAATGCATTTCTTTGCTGCGTTGATTCTCAAAAAACCACGAAAATATGTTTATATTTAATTGTCTTTTTTGTGTAATATTTTCACTTTCAGTTACTGTGACTTAATAATTTTAAACAGCTATCTCTTCTTTGTGGGGATCATCGAATAGCTATATTTGAATGTAATTCACACTTCTTGCTCGCGTTGACTTCCAAAAAAAAAACACAAAAATTGATATAAATTTAACGATGTTTAATGTGTAATATTTTGTTTTCGGATTTGTCGAATTTCACCAGTTTTAGCTACTTTACCTTAATTTTTTTAAACATCCCCTTTCTCTCTGTCGTGGTTCATCAAATAGCTATACTTCAGTACAGGCTATTGTTTCTTGCTTCGTTTATTTGCAAAACATACCATCATTGATTTAAATTTAATTGTCTTTTATATGTAGTATTTTGTGTTTTGATGTCAGTCTCTCCACCTCAAGGTAGCTTGCCTGAATTTTTTTCAATAGTCTTCTATTCTCTGTCAGCGGTAATCGAAATACTATACTTAAATGCAGTTCATATTTCTTTACTGGGTCGATTATCGAAAAAAACAAACAGGAAATTAATTTAAATTTAACTGTCTTTTGTGAGTAATATTTGTTTTCTAATGCCAATTTTCCCACCTTCAATTAACTGCGCTTCTTTTTTTAATAATGTTTTATTCTCTGTCGAACCTTATCGAATAGCTATATTTAAAATCAATTAATATCTATACTGCCGAAGAAAAACATGAACATTTATTTAAATTTTACTGTATTTTTTGTGTAACATTTTATTTTCTGATGTCACTTGCCCTGCTTCGAGCTAGCTTGACTCATTTTTTACATAACCATCTATTCTGTGTCGGAGCTCATCGAGTAGCTATACTGAAATGCAATTCATATTTCCCTGCAACGTTGATTTTCGAAACAACACGAAAATTTAGTTGAATTTAACTGTTTTGTGTGTGTATTATTTTGTTCTCTGATGTTATTCTCTCCAGCTCTACATAGATTTACATAATTTTTTTATGTGGCCGTCTATTATCTATCGGAAATCATCGATTAGCTATACTTAAATGCAGTTCATATTTCTTTATTATGTTGGTTCCCGAAAATTAAGTTATTTGAGCTGACTTTGTTGTGTAATATTTTGTTTTTTGGTGTGGGCTCTGCCCACCTTAAGCCAGCTTGATTTAATTTTTTTAAATAGTCATCTGTTCTCTGCCGTGGTTTATCGAATAGCTATATTTAAATGCAGTTGATAATTCTTTACTGCGTTGATTTTCGAAAAAATTCAGTTATTTTAGCTGTCTTTCTTGTGTAATATTTTGTATTTTGATGTCAG
>JABXWE010007687.1:0-36585 GCA_014611495.1 Limonius californicus
CTGTATAATTTCTCTCCGCGTGTTATCTTTCAAAATCACATTGAAAAAATGTTCAGTTATCCTGTTTGTGGGAACAATGTTTGTATGTTTTGTCCCCGCGTGTTATCCTTCAGAATTACATTGAAAAAAATGTTCAGTCATCCTGTATTTGGGAAAAATGTCTGTATGATTTGTCCCGCGTGTTATCTTTCAGAATCACATTGAAAAGAATGTTCAGTCATGATGTCCCTCACAGCAACATTATAATTAAAACGTGTCTAGTCATTATTGTTCTGAGAAATATGTTTATAAAAAACTTTAGGTCATGTGTAGGTGTAAACATTTATAAAACATTTCTAGAGATTGTGTTATTAAGATAATACTGATAAAAAAAGATGAGTCATTTTAACCTTCAGAGTAATGTTTTAGAAAATTTCTAGTGATGTTGACATTGAGAGGAACATTGTGCAAGATGTAGTCATCCATTATCCAGTTTATAGTGATTTGACAAGATAATGTACTGTAAATGAAGATTGTTTGAATTAATTAACGCCATCATTTTCTGACAACCAGAAAATCCCGCCTTATAATTTTCCCTGCATATTTATATAATATTAGGATATTCCAATCAGATAATTTGTGGTAAAACTAGTATTAAAATTTCACCTACGTAAACAACATTATGTAATTTTCACAAGCCATTATGTACATACATGTTATTTAATTATTTTAAAGTAAATTGTTTTCAGAGAACAAGAGCTATGAAATTTTATTTAAACGTATATTTATTTTTTAAAACAGAATCGAGTTACCTTTTAAAGCAATCGTGAAGAGAGCTTTAAATCGTGAATATCGCCAGCATTCAATATTTTTGAAAGTGTAGGAGTAATGATGAAGATTTACGAAATGTTTTTTAAAAGTTTGTAGGTATAAACTGCATTTCTTCCTAAACCCCATATGTAGAGTAAACTCATGGTACAATAAAGGTTTAGGTTTACCTTATTGTATCATGGAGTAAACTGTAGTGCCAGAAACATAGAGCAGGATTTGTTATAGAATGCATTCCCTTGTATTAAAACGTGCTTGCATAATAAAATGTTAAATTCGGTTTGTTAAAGAAATATTTCCAGATACAGGCAGGAAAGACAAAAAGTATGAGACAATAATATTTGACTGTTTAAGGATCACTTAAGATCTATATCATAAATATTTCCCTTCAAATATTTTTTTGCTGTACAAAATGAACCTGGTACAAAATTTTATTGTATATTATAACAGTCTTATTTATATAAACTTAAAATCTTTTTTCCATTAACTTCCGTTAACTTAATTTTCACTGTACCGAACCAAGTATGGAATAATTATTATTATGGAATGGTATTTTTTCGTGTTCTAATGAGTCAGTGAAATAATTGAATAGAAACATCTGCTGTATGAATAATCGACAATATTCGAAGAATAGATTACCAAAAATAGAATTATTAGTTTGAATCAGATAAATCTGCTTCAATCAGGTAGTACCTGGAAAAAATGATTTATTACTAATATATACTTTAGATAACAAAATTCCCCTCATTTATCTAATCACAATTACTCATGTCCAGGTAAAAGTGATAAGGCAGCAGCAAACGCAGGGCACAGAAGATGATGATGAAGACGAAGATGACAATCTTCCCCCACCTCCTCCACCGCCGGGTTCGCCCCCACCACATATTTTTCCTGCCAGAATCAAGCAACCTGTTATAAATAATATCCACCCGAGTATAGTGATCAGCATTGCAAATCCACCTTTGCAGCCTACAGATACCAGTTACCCACCTCCACCAGTGTATCGGCCACCTCAACCACCTGTTATAATGTCTCACCACGGACACCATCACCACCATGGCCCACCACACCTGCCACCCATGGGGCCCCACCACGGTCATCATCATCATCCACCTCCATGCCCACCACCGCATCATGGAGGTTTCAACCCTCCCGCCGTGATTATCCCACCCGGTAAGTGTAAAAACTTTGTGGAATTTAGTTAGTTAATGGTTTAATAATAACCCTTATATAATTGTAAACATGATGGAAATCTGTACAGAAGTATTGTAAAAAATCAAAAATTCCCTAGTTGTATCGAAAAAGTATGTAGTTGCAAAAACTAAATTCAACCTATTTGAAGCAAGTGTGGATGTAAGTTGTTCTGTTTCCCAATTAGATGTATCGGGAAAATCTGATTATGTAGCAGTAGTATTTAATTAATTATTCAATCACTTGGTTGGATAAAGACTTATAATTTTGTTGGAGTAGCTATGTAGTGTAACCCGTAGTTATAAATAAAAAAGAGTTAAATATCATTCTTGCGGGTAAATATATGAGATCATTTTTTATCGATAAATACATGTTTAATTGTGTGAAAGTTTTATTGTCATGGCAAACAATCGAAAATCAAGGGAGTGAAAAAATCGCGAGAGCTTGCTCGAACGATTTCTTCTACTTCCCTAGATCGAGATTTTTTGCCAAAAGATAGTAAAATTTGTATACAATTTGAAATGTATTTACTTTATAAAAAAATTATTTCGAATGTATTTTAGGGAGATTAATACACAACTACTATTATACAGACAATTTAACTTGAGATGGAGTTATTTAAAATTAATAAATCAAATTAACAATAAACATTTTAAATTAATAGAAAACATATTAAACTAATTAAATAAATTGTGTAGAGTTTGACTGATCTTTAGTAACATAAATATTCTGAACATTAAAAGTGCAATGGTTATATGTTATATTATGATCAGAATTTTTTCGCATATTATTAGTGTGTTTCCGTGGTAGTTCTTGTCTAATGTTTATATCTCTTGTAGTTTGGATTCCAGAAGGTTCAGGTCTCAAGTTGTTTATTAAATTAGCATGATGTTCCTCGTCTAACTGTAAATAAGGGCCTAATGACTTAGCATTTGCATGTCTAGTCATTTTGATGAGCTGTTCTTCCGGGACACGTGATTTAGCAAGATTTGATACAGCACTTAATCGATTTGAATGATTCGTGATTTTGTTTGTCAGAGTATCGAGCTCTATTCTTTCAGCAGATTGTTTATCCATTTCCCAATCTCATTTACTCCAATAGGCATATTTTTGCACCATCCAGTGTTTCCGTTTTATTCCAGTAAGGGTTTACAGTCAGAAATAGAAGATCTGATGTAATTCTATTAGTGCGTTTAGAAATAAGCTTTTTGAATAACCTTATGGGGGGTACACATCGAGATTATTGTGATTAGGCACTTACTGTCTGATAATTTTTGAGTTCCACCCTGCCACGTTTTGGAAAAAATTGGGTTGTATTCAATTCTTCTGGTTACGTAACCGTTTGATTTCTTTTCCTCTTTAAAAAAAATGCACTTTACATCTTGTTGCCTGTCCCCCTTTCCGGGCTTGTTGGAGTGCATTTATATGATACAACTTTTTTTTAAGTCCTTCCGGCAATTTCTGTTCCACAGATTCATTATTTTATATATCTCTTCCATACTCAGAGCACTCGAATTTTGCTTTTTCTTTGTGGGAACAGACTGAAGCTGCTTTCGTTTCGCATTTTTTTGCATCCCTTGCTTGTTTGAATTCAATGTCTGCAAATGGATTACATTTTCGGGCGTACTCTTTATAGTATTTTTCTTGAAGAAGTTTTGCAGTGTCATTTCACATTCGTTATAATTTTCACCATCACCTCTCTTAATATTAAAAGCCCAATCTTTCATGACTAATTCAAGCTCTTGATTTGAAGTAGTTTCTAGAAGTTCATAATGTTTCTCTTTTAAAAATATTTTCAAGTGTTTCCATATTGATTTTTGGTTATTAACTGTACTTCTCGGAGTAACACTGTACAGTTTTTTCAATATTTTCTAAAGATTCTTGACCAAATCTTGCCATTTTAAAAATGACGTGTTAATAAAACTCGTAAAACCGGCGCCGGTAGCTTGGATAGGTTGGCCGTATGCCTTTCACGCAGCTGTCCCGGGTTCGAATCCGGACTCCGAGGTCGGTGGTTTTTTTCTAAGCGTTAAAAAACGCTAAAACGGCCCTTCTCGGATAGGAAGTAAAATCGTAGGCCCCGTGTCCAAGTGTTGTTGGGCACGTCAAGAGAACCCTCAAACAGGCTAAATTTCCAGGTGTGGTAGCATCGCTCCCTGGCGTCGGTGGTTAGCCATAGTAGCAGAAATAGGCCGACATTAAATAAAGAAAACAAACAAAACTCGAAAATAATATGACAGTGACCATTGTCAATGTAGAAATTTCAACACTACCATTCACGGCATAGTTGATTAAAAGCAAGGCGCATATTTATCAGTTATTGGGAAGACTAGGTAGCTTTTTATCGTTTAAGATGACAGTTGATTGGTCGATTTTAAGAAATTGAAGAAATCTCATTGGCTATTAGAATAGGTGTGTATTAATCAACAGTAAAAACACAAGAACTTTTTTTTTATCGGATAAATTTCTTTTTGTAACGAAATAATTTTGCAAATCAGTAATTTTACGAGAAAAACTGACGGTTGTCAGTTTTTCGAACAAAATTACTGATGGAAAAATTTTGAGTTAAAAAGAAATTTATCCATAAAAGAAAAGCTCGAGTAATTTTTGGCAAGATAAATTAACGACCGAATATATGAATGAACAACAACAATAATTATCTTTATTGATACAATTAAATTATTTGAATGAACAGTTATTAAATACACAATTGTTATAAATTGTTTGGTTTGGTGTACTGATTTCAAAATTTTCTTCTCTGGTATTCACACATGTGGAATATTCATTTTGATCTTTCTTATTCGGAGCTCGTAAGGAACTAATAAGATTTTCGTGATGTTCAGGGTGAATTTGGAGGTAGGGTTTAATAGAAGATGATGATGACTGTCCCGTTATCTTTATAAGTTGTTGGTCACTTACTCCTGCTTTGGCTAACTGGGAAACTGTACTAGCACGGTTTGAATGATTGGTAATTTTATTATTTGTGATGTCGAGTCCAATTTTAGTTGCAGAATTTTTGGTCCAAGTAGAAATCGTATTAATACCCAGTGGAACATTTTTGTACCAACCTTTAGAATTTGTATTTTTCCAAAAGGGATTTGGAGTTAAAAAAAGTCGTTTCAGATGTTATGTTTTCATTTCTTTTTTGTAACAGTAATTTTAACAATGCAACGGGACAAATACCTTCATCCATTTCATTTTTTGTTATCCATTTGCTGTATGCTAATTTTTTCGACCCACCTTGTGCCGTCTTTGAAAATATTGAATTGTATTCAAATCTCCCTGTTGGAGTTCCATCTTGATTTTTTTCTTCTTTAAAATGGTAAATTTTACAGTTTACAGCTTCTCTCCCCTCCAAGCTAATTCATAAGAAGCTATATGAAAGAATCTTTTTTGTAATCCCTCTGGTTCGTCTATATTCCACAATTTTGCCATTTTTAGTATATCTTTCTTGTTCAATGCTACAGAACATACTTTCCTTTTCTCTGGAATAGCTTGTAATTCTTTCCGTTTACTATTTCTCGCATCACGAGCTTCTTTAAAAGTTATGTCGGCAAAAGGATCAAATTTAATATTGTACTCACTGAAATATTTTTCTTGAATCATCTTCGCAGTTGAATTCCAAATTGATTTAACTGCATATTCTTTATAATCTTCTCCATTCCTCTTCTTTCATATTATAGGCCCAATCCTTTAATATATCTGCCACTTCTTGTAACGGAGTTATTTCCGACAGTTCGTAATTTCGGACTTGACAAAACTCCATAAATTGTCTCCATATTGACGTTTTTTGTGGATTGCGGAATTGATTTTTCTATATTTTTTGTTATTTGTTGAGTCGAAACTTCACCAAAACGACTCATGTTGTATGTTTCAGTATCAAGTATCAACAATACTTAATAATTATAACTGATAGAGCAGACATTAAAGTGATGTAAGCGTACTAGATGTAGTCTGGTTATGAGAACAGGCGTTTTCATCGGTGATAAAAAGGATGCACCTTTTTTATCGCTGTCAAAATGACAAAACTGTCATCATTAAGTAACACATTTTATATAGGAGTTAATTTATCTACGTAAATGAACATTTTATAAAACAGTTGTCAGTATTGACTTTCTTGATTATATTAGAGTGGAATAGCATAGGGATAATTTGTTTAGTATTAAAAACTGCATGTAGTGCATGATATTATGGATTTGCAAATATCCACAGTAATTTACCATAAAATTAAGAAAATCTGGTTTAACATTAACCAACCATGACTCTAACAATTAAAAGTAATCAATGATTTTCTAAGCAAACAATTGTTTGTACTTATTAAAGTCATGGATGGACATCAATTGTATGCGAGATCTCCCCTTTTAAAAAAGAATCCAACCGAATGGTTTAATTTGTGGAGAATGGTTGCAACATTTCAAAAAGGGAATTATGCACAGATGCAGCTTTTAACGATGAAAAAATCATATCTGTGCTACTGTGCTGTATAAATAATAAATAATTAGAAGAACCAATATTTACAACTACCCGATTTTGCATGGTAAAGTCCTGTGTCTCAAATCTGAAGCATCACCATGCATGTAACGTATATTGACTTGTTGCTTTACGTAATTGAGATTATGAACTGACGTTGATGGTCATCATTAAATTGAGGTTATTATTAAATATATATTTTGGAGGCAAAGCCAACAAGTGAAAATTTGCTATTATTATTAAAAGCACATTAATAACGCTTCATACGTAAATAGGCAGGTGTGACTGACTAATGTATGAGGTCAACTAAAAATTGGTCTATTATTATATACAGTAACATGAATTTTTGTGTAAATTATGGTTATAAACAATCGTAAGATGACTATTCTTCTGGAAAAGATAATAACAAATACAGAAGCCTTGTTTTTATCAAATAGGTTTGAATATTGATTAATTTGTTGTCCTAACATTCATAATCAATGTGTGATATTGATATGTGTAGTGATATAGTCATAGTAAGACACTTAATGTTTATAAAAATTTGAGCGTGTACACCCATGCACGACAAAAATAATAAATAGGAATAAATTTTAGGTCATCGCCTGTAATGAATGTAGCGGAGCATAGGAAACAAAAATGAAATTAGCATCTGGGGGAGGTAAAAATGCCATTACAACTTATTTTGCATGCGCTGTGTATACTTGCTATCTTTTAACAGTTTTTACGCTTAGTTCTTCATTTGCTGTAGGTTAACTTACTAAAGTCAGTTTAGCAATCTTGTTTGTAGTAGCTGGAACCTAATTTTTTTTCTTCAGTGTTATCAGTGATTCCATCTCCACCACCACACTTTCAACTTTCCCATCCCAACCACCATCAATATCAGGGGGCACATCACCACCATGGAGGACCAGGACATCAACACCACCACTCTCCCAATCATCACGGTCATCACCACCATTAGAAGATTTGGGTGCCGAAATTTACGGACTGCTAATTTGCAATGTGTATATAACTTAGAAGTACCGACATATATTGTAGTTCGTATTTATAAAATTATTTTTGTCACTTTAGTACAGTATGCTGTTATTGTATAAAAACTTTGTGTAGATTTGGATATTTCCTCTTAGTTTTTTTGTGATTTTATAGCTATTTCTTTTAGACTGGATGCTAAATGTGATTCATTTTTTTTATATAAGCTCAATTTGTAAATTTTGTTTTATATATAATTGCATTACGTATGTCATTTTACCTAATATTATTAATGTCGATATTGCGCAGATTGTTGATTATCAGTTTTTTGATACATTAGGTATTGCAGTAAAATGTGAATAATTAAACGAATTTTTACTGAAGTTTCGTTGTTTTATTTTGTCTACACTCTGGATTAAGGAGATACCAAATGCTCCTACTAGAACGTTGTTTAACTGATTTCTCATGAATTATTAAAAGCAGCTTAGGTATAAAACGCAGAAGCATAAAAAGCACAATTACTTTTAACATTCCGATTTGTAAGTAATTTAGACGTTGTTAATGCCTACAGATAAGGACGTATCAAGGGGGGCGCTTGCCCCCCCTTCCAAGGTGAAAAAAATTAAAATATAAAAAAATTTTTCTGAAAAATTGTTTAATAGGTTGCTTGTTGGTATGTCAACATTTAGAAAGAAAGTAATTACGAAATAGAGACCCTTGCGCCATCTGTTAAAAGTCATAAAAACTACAACCTGTATGTGTAATTTTCTTGTCTTTCAAAATGTATAGATATTATACAGGGTGTCCCAGAATTACCACTAAAGCTTCGGTAGCCGTGTTCTCATATGCTTTCTGAACAAAAAACCTAAGAACAAAATTTGTCTCCGAGGTTTAGTTTTCGCTCACGAAGCAAAAAAAGAATAATAAACTTGGCTACACTGTTGCAATTACTTTAACGGAATGATAAACAAAGTAGACTGTCTGTTACTAATAATGATTATGCAAAAGGCACATACTGGAATGTAATTTAGAATTACGAGCTCCCTCAGGATGCTTCTCTGAAACAATTTTTAAGTAAATAGTGTATTTTAATGTTAAAAAAAACTTATTGAAACTAATACTTTATTTATTAATAAACTATATCTGCTCAAAATGCCCTCCATCAGCTTCAATGCATTGGCAGTGTAACGTTACGGAACCTTGTGTTGTGTTTATCTTTTATTCGTCGTGATTCGTCGTGATCGTCTTAGGTTCAAATCTAGAGTAGTTGAGCTAAATACGTGAAATAAAACACCAGAGAGGTTTAATACTTTTATTAACGTAAATATTGACTGCAGACAGTGCAATTTAACTACCTCCGGTATTCACCTGTTCAGGTTAGGAAACCTTAGCCGAGGTAGTGCGACGTGATCTCAAGTATAACGATTTCCTTCAGAAATTTAAAGTATTTGCTCAGTCAAACAAAACACTAAAGATGAAGTGATACGCCTGTGCGCAGGGTGGTTTTCTGAAGGTGTAAGGTAAATTATTAAGGAACTTGAAGCTGCTGCTGAAATACCTCGAAGCGCAATTGTCAAGGGATGCCGTAAGCTGCCGAGATACCTCAAAGCGCTGGCAGGTGAAGGGTTAAGGGAACCTGTAAAGGAACTGTGCTTCTTGACGTTTAGATCAAGAATTCCCCTCAGAACAACTTACTTCTGCTTTTATAGGCCAAAAACGGCTGTTGGATCGTGAGAACCCACTGCACGTGCACCCCATTTTTACAAACAACACGCATTTTATGGCTCCATAAATCCAGAATCAATAATTTTCGTAAAAATAAATTAATTGTCTGGTAAAAATCTGAAGGACTAAACTTATTAAATAACTCCCATAATTTAGTAATTAGTTACACGTCCATGCGTGGGACATCACACATGAGGGTTTTAGTTCCACAAAAAAGTAATAATTTAGGCAGGTAAGGGTTAACCTTAACCAACAATTTATCACAAGAACAGACCGCGCTAAAGACAGCTGTTATAGCATATCTTACGCACTTAAGCTCGACTAATTCGAAGTCATATTGTTAACCTATTTACCTGCAATAAACAGCTGAAAGAGAACGCTAAAAAGAAATGTTTTAAATATGAAAATATAAAATACAACTACCGAATGGGTAGTTGTTTTATAATTCCATTCATTGTACATGAAAATGGATATTTATTTTATGATCGTTGCCCTCATAAATTAAGTGTACCCATAAAGGACAGACCCTTTTACCAAAGCATAAACACGTGTTAAGAAACAGCCGTTTCCAAGATCATTGAGGCGTGATTTTTAAACGCCACTAAAATCCATTAGCAGTTACATTTAACATGAAATATATGTGCGAGTATAGATTAAAAATTTAAATTATGAGTATAAAGTCTCAAAGTTCAACTATCTGTAATAATATAAACATAATGCCAAATGCGGTCCGCTACAGTAACTCGCACAGCTATCGGCTGTTTTACACTCTCTAGCATTCGCTCACCAACAGTTGGTGCTGCTTGATGTTTTCTGTTAATTAATGCTTCCTCATTGTCAACAGACGTTAAATACCAGATTTTTTAAGTGTCCCCCGTAGGAAGAAATCCAACGGCGTCAGATCTGGGCTTCTGGCAGGCCAGGGCATTGGTCTTCCACGACCTACCCATCTTTGTGGATAATGCTGATTAAACCACTGTTTCACCAATGCCGCATAATGTGAAGGCGCCCCATCTTGTTGCATCCACATATCACGCCGAACCAGAACAGGAATGTCATCGAAAAGATAAACGAATTCTTCATTTAAAAAATTTAAATAGTTATCTGCATTCAGTCTTCGGGGTACTATAAAAAATGGCCCAACAAGTTTATTGCCGATTATTCCTGCCCACACGTTCACAGAAAAACAAACTTGATACGTTTTGCACTTTCAAAGTTTGGGAATTTTCATGTGCCTATACATGTTAGTTATGAGTATTGAAAATACCATTTCTTGTGAATGTTGCTTCATCCGTCCACAACAGCTTATCCAGGAATCTTGGATTTGCTCTGTTGATTTCCAAAAGCCATTCACAAAAATTCATCTCGGTTCGTGGTCGGTATCCAACAAATGCTGCACCCTTGTTTTATGAAATGGATGTAGCCCATCATCTTTTAAAATTCTTTGCACGGAAGACTTGGATGTTTCAAAATTTCTGGCAATCGAACGAACACTTATACTTGGATGCTGACTTACAAACTCCAAGACGTTTTCTTCCAAATTCGGATTTCTGACTCTTCGCAGCCGACGCGCATTAGAATGATTTGGAAGAATATTTCCAGTTTCCCTAATTCGTTGCATTGCAGCCCGTATTACAATATGGCATGAATGTCTCCGATCAGAAAATTGGTCGGCATAGACCCTTGAAGCTTCGTTGTAATTATCATCGCATTCGCCAAGATCCAAAATCATGTCTGCATATTCACTTGCAGTATAATCCATAGTAACGTAAAGTAAATTAAAGAATCCAAAACACAAAATAGCTTAAGTAGACAAAATAATAACTGTCACTGTCACAAAATGTGGAAATTCGAAATAAAAACATTTTTCAAAATCACGATACCCGCTTAACTTCCTTAAATTAACATGGTTGTCAGCGTTAGTTTCTTGAATGTTTCTTCCTTCTATCAGTTCTTTCAACAAATTGATTAATGCTATAAATCATGATTTGATTGTTTTTAGGTTGTAATAGACTTATTTATTGATAAATTAATTATCTTATTTAAATATTTGTGGCTATAAACTAAATATACGATGTTAAAGGTGATACCTTTAACAGGTCCTTGTGGGAAAACCAAGCCTCGGAGACAAATTTTGTTCTTAGGTTTTTTGTTCAGAAAGCCTAGGAGAACACGGCTACCAGAAGCTTTAATGGTAATTCTGGGACACCCTGTATATGCTGGAAGAAATATAGATAACATAGAAATTAAAGAGTGAACTTGTTCGTATTATTCCTAATATAGCATGTGTAATTACATTTTATAAGTAAATATGAGCAACACATAATATTGAATGTGAGCCATGAAAAATTGTACTTGAAATTTTCAAATTTCACTGTAAAACAGGTGTTTCAAAAATTACCTTTGAATATTAAATGTATGTTAATTTTACTGAATAATAATAGCAGGGTCTTTCTTAATTTCATTTTCCATGACATAAAAGCAGTAAAACGGACGGAAGTACTGGTGCTTCATTTTCGTGAATGCGATTATTTAATATTTCCTTTCCGACGTAGTATTGTTTGTGGGTTCCCTCACACTCATTGTAAGTAAAGGTGGGTAGCCAATAAAGTTCGGAACAGTTTGTAGCAGTTCGAAAGCAAAGTTTCTAACAGAGTTACGTTTGTGTATACATATGTGCAAACAGTGTGTTTGCAACTTGTTGTAAACTTGGTAGTTCGCTACTTAAGTAGTAAGATCAAAGAAATCAGGTTCGGAACAGGTTTCAATTTTCAAACAGTTTCGAGATTTTAAGCGCGCGACGTGAACATTCTCGTAAAATTTGAAAATAAGGCACTATCTTCCTTGTTTAAATCAGCTAAAAGACTAGTCGCTCCAGTTATACATCTTAGCTTGAGTAAACTTCTTTGCCACCAACGCTTTTTACATTTTTTAGATGCATTTTTCTTCTTTAAAAATATAAATCCACTAGCAGCCAGAAGTACATCTTTTACATGTTCATCCATCTAGGTAAACTATACGAACTGCCGTCAAACTCTTCCAAACAGGCGCTTCAACCTTTGTTTAAAACGATTTTGAAACTGGGTGTATACGGTTCAAATGTTTGGAACAAGTTACAAACTTTTGAGTTCTGCACAAGTTTGGGCCAAGTTTGGAACACACCTTTTGCTGAGTATCCGCCCTAATGCAATAAAAGGTATACGTTGTTTTAGGTTTCTTTACAAGCGCAACACATGACTTTTGTTGATTGTCATCTCGTAATCGCCGAGGATTATAGGTTTTGAAATAGCGTAAATTGACAGTGTCAGCTGATTCATATTTTGCATTATACAGGGCGAATAAAATGTTAGGAACATCCATGCTACAGCCTTAAATAATAACTACGAAAAAAAGTTTCTATCTAACAAAAGGTTCCTATGTTTTTTATGGCATGACCAGTTAGTGCTTTTTATTCTCTATACAGCCATGTAAAAATATCATACATTTGCATAATAAAAATTTCAAGAACAATTACGATAAACATTTATTTTTGTCACTGGCAACATTTTTCATCAGGTACACTCATTGCAAGATAAACAAAAACAATAGCAGGTCCACAAATTAGTAAAATAAGGTAACTGCAGCCAATATGGCCATGGTAAGGTTGTAAACTTTTTATAATAATGTCTGTGCTAGGTTTAGCAAATACGAAGTGGCTACAGCATACAATGCACCTTTGGGCGTATGTAACTAGAAAAAAAACTTTACTTTTTTTACTCAAAACATTTTTTATTTGCCAATAAAAAAAAAACGCAATTGGCAATATTGCCAATCGCATGTTGTCAATATGGCCATACGTAATAATAACTATGCTAATGACATTTTATTCACAATCTGGGCACAAAAATTGCAGAATCTTATCTTTTTTGGTAAGCCCAATGCATTCTTCATGCACATAAGCCTGGCATTTACTGCATAGTCTCATATCAATTTCCTTATCTTCCCGGCACAGCTTGTAAAACCTGGATTCTTTTGCAATATTAGCGTTTTGTCCCGGTGCTTTAGATTTTGCAGCCCTTTTGTTGATATTTCCTGCAGCCTTAGTTTTGCTCTCCTCCCGAAAAAGATCTTTTGCAATAACTTGGGCTCTACTATTTACCTATAGCAGGTTTTCTAAGCTTTTTAGCGGCGGTTATCTGGAGTCTGCAACATATCAGTAACGGATATGTTAGGATCGGAAGTAGAATCTTGTACAGTTTCTTCTTCGGAATTACGATCATTGCTAGATTCATCTTGTAAACTGAAACTGGAATCTACATCGCTACTGCTGTCATCTGAGGTGTCACTTCGTCGCAGTGTTGGGTAGTAACTAAGTAAAAGTAATTCGTTACTAGTAACTAGTTACTTTGCAGTAACTTAATAGTAACTTAATTACTTTTGTGTTTTCAGTCATTGTAACTATAACACGTTACAATTATTTAGTAACTTTAGTAACTGAATATGACAAGTTACATTTTTATGCTACAAATGTAAAATATTTTAAAATGTTCTGTTTTTAATGCGTAGTATTTAAGAAATTATGCCTGAAGCTGAAGAATTTGTTGAAATTTCCAATGCTTTAGTATGCAAATGCTAATACCGAACACAGGAATACCTTCTTGTACTTAGTCGATAATAAATAATATTTGATGGATCCTATTTGGGTGGTGACAGCTTTTTCCAGTAATCTTTAATCCTTTAACAACTAGAAGTTCTCTGAGCAGGTATGCGGATTACTGAGAAGTACATTCCTAACGCCTGTGCGCAGGTTGGGGGTGTCTAATTCAAGCGAAAATACATTCACTGTCTCTATATTTCAATAATAACGAAAAATAAAATAGAATCCTTGGAAAATCCCAAAAGCATCGTTGAACCAGCGCCTCTAAGCTCTAAGCCTGTTCCTTTCCCCACGTATAGAATATTTGCTAATAAACAATTGCTTATAAATGTGTGTTTCTGTTGATATTAAGTTGGTAGTAATTGCATGTACATTAGTAGCGTCTCATAAAAATAGGTAACTTAAAAAATAACGAGTTACTTTGTGGTAACTTAGTAACTTATTCAAGTTACTTTTATAATTCTGTAACTTAGTAACTTACTTAGTTACTTTTTTGCCGAGTAACTGATTAACTTACTTAGTTACTTTCTTAGAGTAACTTACCCAACACTGCTTCGTCGCTCCTTTTGTAAACCTGTTGTGGACGGACCAGCTGGTGAGGGTATTTCTTCTTGAGATGTTGAAGGCATTCCTACATTATTTTCCTGTTGGTGCTCGTGTTCTCGTTGATTTGTAATGTTACTTGGCGCAAATGCCACCTATGGAATTGCTTTGCGGTTGAAGGGTTAAATTCCTGTAGCTCTAAAGCCCGTTTTTATATTTGAGGGTGTCATCGTTTTATCTCAGACAGTTGAAAAGATGCCTCCAAAGCGCAACTTGCTTATTGAACGCTCTTCCGGATACTTAGAAAAATATTTGACCATTTCGTCGTCCCAGTAATATTCATACGCTCGAAAAACACCCTTGTTCATAGGCTGCAGCTCGTGCGTGCTATTACTCGGTAAGCAATATAGCTTTATATTAAATCTCTCAGCTGTTTCTAAAATACTATAGTCCAAGTGACACTTGGCACCGTTAAAAATGACAAGACATGGACCAGGTACCTTAAACTTTGCAAAGTGCTCAATCCATCGGGAAAATGCGGTGTGGCTCATACTGCTTTTTTCCGTCATAAATAGCAAAGTACCTGGCGGCATTGAATCGACCCATTCTGCCTTCATGCGCTTCCCCTTAATAAAATCATCGGAGGTATAGCCGTTCCAATTCCGTTACCACAGGCCACAATTGATACGTTTTGGCCATGCTCATTGGCAACTATATGCACTCTTCGGGCGCCTTTCTTTGTTAGCACCTTTTGTTGATGGTGAAGGCATAATCTGCAACCTTTCTCATCGATGTTGTAGATTCGCTCAGGTTTGTCTATTGTTCATTGTCTTCATTATGTTTTCTAGTTTAGTGAAGTGGTCATTCACGATGAATTTATTCAGTTTTTGGGCCCTGGCCGGGTTTAAATTTTGCGCTTTCCTAGGCCGGATTTGAGTTTTCCTTTGCATGAAACCGATAAGCCAATAACGCCCAGCCATTTCTTTTTCTTCTCTAAAAGGGTTTGGTATATTATTAGCCTTGGTAAACCTATACACATATCGACTTAGTACAGCGGAAGTTAGCGGGTAACCTACGTCGGCTAGGCGAAAGATTCTCTAGCTTAATTCCACTTCTTGGTCTTTCGTTAAGACGGTTTTGCGACCCAAGGCCGACTTGTGGTCCTTCTTTTCTTCCAAATAACGTCTGAGAGTTCTTGTTGGTACCTCATACGTTAAACTTGCTCTTTTTACTGGCATTCCTGCAGTTACAGCTTCAACAGCTCTGGTCATAGCTTCATCGGCCCATTGACCCCGCAGGCCTCTAGATCGGTTGCGAGGCATCTTTTATACCTTTTATAGAACAACAGGTTGCACTTAGTTTAATACTAGTAGTAATAAAATGTTGAAAACTTTCACATGTACAGCAATGTGGCCATGGCCATATTGCTATATGTATAGGTGCAATCAGAAATTATTATTGGCTTTTCCAACGAGGCGTACGTTGTTCTACGTAGCGCCAAATTCTTTAAAATTTGTTTATTGTACAGGGTGTTGCATGACGTACCGTACATACTCAAGAGCATGTTCCGGAGGGCATTGTAAGTAGAAAATGTTCTATAAACATGGGTCCAATTCGCAATGGTTACCCAGCTATAGACGTTTAAAGTTTCGAAGTAATTGCATGAGTTTTTAGAATGATTTATAGGCGGAAATAAATGAAAACAGAACATATAAAACAAATATTAACAAAACAACTTCAAAATCACATAAACCGTTCAAATTGACGTCCTTCAATATTGATACACTGTACGGTGCGATCTATGGACTGAGTGGCTGCACGTAGAACTTCGGAGTTATTTCTCACCTGCTCACATGTGTCAATATTACGCTGTATTAGTTCAGATCTGGTATTATCTTTTACCTCGTACACTAAACTTTTAATATGGACCCACAGGTAATAGTCTAAAGAAGTGAGATCTGGTGATCTCGGTGGCCAAGGATGTGGACCTCCATTTTGAAATTATTTTTTACCTTGATTTAGTTTTTCTTCTTGGCATGTTATTATGTTTAATAATACATCTGTTCATATAGTGGAAACAGTTCTCCGTAGTGCCCTATTTTTTAAAAATCAAATACTGAAAGTTTCTTAACAGTGGCATAAAATTTATAGCGAAGTGAAACAATAATACGCATGAAAATTCTCTTACTGAAAATTAATCACAGTGTTGACATTTCGAGAAACCGCGAAAGCCTCAAACAATATATCTATTTTAGTTCCTAGTTTGTTCTTCTTCTCTATATCCCATTCTCTTTTGTACCTTCTGTTATATTGCGTAGGATCTTCCTTTCCCAGGTTTCAAGTCTCTTTTATTTTCTTTTTTTTTTGGTGAACACCCACGTTTCGCTACCAAAAGTTAGTGCCGAAGTGATCACTGTTTTATATATTTTTAGTTTCACCGCTCTTTGTAAGTTTTTGTCCTCTAGTAAGCTTCTTAGTGCACCTACACTTTGTGATCCTATGGTTATCCTTGTAATGATTTCCCCGCCTAATTGAAGGAAACCTTACTACATATTTAGTTATTCGCATGCTTGTAGGACTTTATAATATTTCGAAGTTACACTTCTGGCAAAACGGCGCAGTACATATTAGAGTTTCGGAAGTTGAGGGGGAATAGAATTCTTAACGACAGTTTCCAAAAATAGGACAGTTTAGTTTTGGTGTTCTAGCCGGATAATTAGGTGTGTAGTGAACAAAATTTTTGGTAAATCGTTGGAAATCAGTTCGGATCTGGGAGTCACTACACCGGAGTCGTTTCTTATAGTTGAGGGAAAGCAAAAGCTCCAGGAATTAATTTTTTTTTCAATTTAGAATTATTCCGGTCAAGAAGATTTTGTGGTATGCCAGTTTCCATCCACTGGTGAGTTATTTATTGACAGAAAAATTTTGTCCTGTCTTAATTTCCTGAACTTTAATTCTAATCTCCGATGAATTAATTTAGGCAAAATTCGCACGGGTGGAAATCCCGTAATTAAGATCCAAAAAATTGTGCGTTCCACCAATTGGCCCAATTGTTAAACAGACTTCGACGAATTACCTTGGGACCGTTGTTTATCAAAGACCGAGCAGGCGCGCATGGAGCCATAGATAAGGAACATGGAACACGGTCGCGTTGATAGCCGTTTCTATTTTAAAAGGGAAGTGAAATAAATTTGTTTATACTATAAATTTGATCACCTGGCCGTTGTCATTTACAATTTCATTATCTTCGATTAAGAATTAATTTATTATTTGATTTTCTGTCACTGAACTGTACTTTTGGGGTTTATTTGGGAATATGGGTAGATAGTAGATACAATTGTAATATTCAATTTATTGGGGGAAACAATTTTACGTACAATATATATAAAGGGTGCTCCGATAGTGGGGATGGTATTGCGTTTTCAAGATTTCACAGCTTGAAATGTTCTCTTCCTAGGTCGTTTTATGATCACGCTTTATTCCGATCGCGCGGAGGCCTCCTACGACGTACAGTGCGCTAAAAATTTTAAATTATCTTGTTCTAGTGAGCGCAATAATTGTCCTTAAATTTGTTTGAGTCTCGCCCAATTTTAATTTTTGTTATTTTGATACCGTGAACGTAATATTGGGACTGCTATTTTACATTGTTTTGTATCGAAGAATTATAATTGTGGGGTTGTGTCAATTATTAATTAAATGAGGTTTTGGTTGCAACTTATCTTTTCTTTTACGACGAAATATCTGGAACTAAGTCTACATAAAGGACAGATAGGAGATATAAAGGTAGGTAGAATTATCTATCTTGGGGTCCAACTTCCCATTTTACACCCCGGATGATGTTAGTAAATTATAAGTCGGTGGCGCCTATAAATTAATTGTTGGAACCTATTCCTTCTTCGATTGGGTTTCCGGGATACTAACATCTGTCAAACTTGTTAATTTTCTACCTAAGCAGTGGCGTAGTTGCGAGGTTGTTTTTGCAATTTAACCAATATTTTGTATGCAGAAAAGATCATAGGCGTAACATCCGTCTCGCCGCCTAGCCGCCATTTTGAAAGTTATAAAATTTAAATATGAGCTAGAAAGTAGTATTTAGCCTCCTATTAAAGCACACAAAATTTTGTGAAGAAATATCAAGTCGTTCAAAAGTTAGTAGGGGCTTAGGGCATTTTACGACCGCATTGTAAATGCTTTGGACCATTCTTCTGGCATTTCTTTCTACTCCCATATTTTCTTTATTCGGTTGTAGATTCGTTGTATCATCTTTTCGTTTGCACATTTAATGAGTTCTGCTTGTAGCTTATCTGTTTCAGGGCTCTTGTTATTTCTTAGGTTCTTTACTATTTCTATAAATTCATCATATGTTGGTTCTTGAACGGTGTTTTCTTTCTGATGGCGTGTTTGATTTTATTCTACCTTTTGTAGTTCCCTTTGTGCTTCATTCTCTGTGAGTATTTTATGGAAACGGTTGGCCCATATTTCCGTTTTCTTTTTCGTCCATACATAGCTTTCCTATTTCGTTTATTAGACCTGTCGTTTGATGTTTGAATCCTTCTTTTTCATCTTTTATGTATTTGGTGAAAACTCTCGTGTTTTTGTATTGGCATTCTTTTTCTATTTCTTCGAATTTTTCCATTTATTTCTTTCTTTTCTTTCTCTTCATATGTTGTGTGCTTTATTTCTTGCCTACTTGAATTTTTCTTTTAGTTCAGCGGCTTCTGTTTTCAATATTTCCATTCCTATCTTTTTTCTTTCTTCTATTGCTTTTCTGCACTCCCGTTTTTGTTCCTAATTGTAGGGCGGATTTTGTTAGTGTGTTTTGTATTTGTCTCCATTCTTCAGTTATATTGTTTTCTTGGGATTGTTTCTCCGCCAAGTTCTTTGTACACAGTTTATATTTCTGTTTTTGTTTCTTCATTGTTTAAAGCTTTAATGTTCCGTCTGTTTCTCCGAGGTTCTTTTTTTGTGTTAGTGATTGTCTGTCTTATTTTTGATAACATCAGAAAGTGTACAAATAGAAAAATTAACGATTTCATAAAATGAGGCGTCACAAAGAACGATTAGCATTAAAACTTTTAAATTTGGAAAAATGCTTTTTAATTCAAAATTTCTAAAAAGGCTTCATCTCAGTGGAAAAGGCAAAAATGATTTTTTGATTGCGCCCATACATAGGGGGCACTGCCTATTACAATCTGTCCAAAAATAATTTTTTTAACAGTCTAAATAACGGAGATATCAAACTGATTTGCTTAACACCTTGTATACTAGGTCTGTTACCAATTAACATACAAAATTATTCCAAAGTGTTGTTAAATTTAAAATTATATTTAAATAGTGCAATTTAAGCTCAATTACATGAGTAAGTTTGAATGCAGACAATTTAGTTATAATTGTGAAGTGATTTCCTGTTAAAACTGTGTGTCGTAACTCTTTGTATTTCTCTTTAGCACACTAAACTAACTAAACGTGTATATTCAACTGGTAATCTTCCATGGTAGTAAAAGCAAGTCTATAAAGTAAAATATCACGAGAACTGCTTTTATTGAGTCTTGGCTCCCTCAAATTGAAAGTAATGTAAGTAAAATTTCTAACCTCGTTTTATGCTGAATTTAATCCTGAACCAATAAACATAGAATACACATGTTACATATTAAGAAAACAGTTATAAGCACTGTCAACTTATTTTGTCCTGAGAAATTTAAAGATGTGGTTATTTTGATACTGAGAAAACATTTGATGAAGAGTGTGAACGTATGTTGTCCTTGATAAAACTCTAAAAAGCTTCCAATCGTTCTCTTATTTAGAAAAACATTAATAAATAACTGTCCAGTCATTCTGCTTTTGGGAACACTGTTTGTATAATTTGTTGCGGCATGATATCCTTGAAAATCACATTGAAAAAAATGTTTAGTCGTTATGTCCTTCAGAAGAACATTATAATTAAAACGTGTCCAGTCATTAATTTTCTGAGAAAAATATTTATAAAACCTTTGAGTCATGTTGTAGGTATACAACATTTTAAAACATTTGCAGTGATTGAGTAGTTAAGATAAATACTGATAAAAAAAAGATGAGTCATTTTAACCTTCAGAGTAATGTTTTAGAACATTTGTAGTGATGTTGAAATTGAGAGAAATATTGCGCAAGATGTGGTCATCCATTATTCAATTTATAGTGATTTGACAAGATAATGTAATATTGTGCAAATGAAGATTGTTTGAATTAATTAACGCCATCATTTTGACAACCAGAAAATCCCGCCTTACAATTTTCCCATATATTTATATTATAAAATTCCAATCAGATAATTTGTGATACAATTAGTATTAATATTACACCTACATAAGCAGCATTATGTAATTTTCACAAGCTATTATGTACATACATGTTATTTAATTATTTTAAAGTGAATTGTTTTCAGAGAACAAGAGCTGTGAAATTTTATTTATATATTTAATTCTTAAAACAGAATAGAGTTATCTTTCAAAGCAAATGTGAAGAGAGCTTTCAATCATGACTATCGCCAGCATTCAATATTGTTGAAAGTGCAGGAGTAATGATGAAGATTTACGAAATGTTTTTTAAAAGTTTGTATAAACTGCATTTCTTCCTAAACCTCATATGTAGAGTAAACTGCAGTGCAAAAAACATAGAGCAGGATTTGTTATAGAATGCATTCCCTTGTATTAAAACGTACTTGCATAATAAAATGTTAAATTTGAAGAGTCTATTAGCTGGCAGAAATAGAAGTATATACAGGTTTGTTAAAGATATGGAATTGTATTTCATTTGTGTTCTAGTGAGACAACAAAATAATTGAATAGAAACATCTGCTGTATGAACAATATTCCAAGAATATGTTACGAAATAAAATTATTAGTTTGAATCAGATAAATCTGCTTCAATCAAGTAGTAGCTGGAAAAACGTTTTATTTACGCACTAATACATACTTTAGATAACGAAATTCTAATCACTTATCTAATTACAATTACTCATGTCCAGGTAAAAGTGATAAGTCAGCAGCAAACGCAGGGTACAGAAGATGATGAAGACGAGGATGACAATCTTTCCCCACCTCCTCTGCCGCCGGGTTCACTCCCACCACACATTTTCCCTGCCAGAATCAAGCCACCTGTTATAAATAATATCCATCCAAGTATAGTGGTCAGTATTGCAAATCCACCTTTGCAGTCTATAAATACCAGTTACCCACCCCTACCAGTGTATCGACCAACTCAACAACCTGTTATAATGCGTCTCCACGGACACCATCACCACCATGGACCACAACACCTGCCACTAATGGGGCCCCACCATGGTCATCACCATCATCCACCTCCATGCCCACCACCGCATCATGGAGGCTTTAACCCTTCCGCCGTGATTATCCCACCCGGTAAGTGTAAAAACTTTGTGGAATTTAGTTAGTTAATGGTTAAAAATAACCCTTACATAACTGTAAACATGATGGAAATCTATACAGAAGTATTGTAAAAAATCAAAAATTCCCTAGTTGTATCGAAAAAGTATGTAGTTGCAAAAGCTAAATTCAACCTATTTGACGCAAGTGTGGATGTAAGTTGTTCTGTTTCCCAATTAGATGTATCGTGAAAATATGATTATGTAACAGTACTATTTAATTAATTATTCAATCACTTGGTTGGATAAAGACTTGCAAGTTTGTTGGAGTAGCTATGCAGTGTAACCCATAGTTATAAATAAAAAAGAGTTGAATATCATTTTTTTTATCTAAATGAACATTTCATAGAACGATTGATAATATTGGCTTCCTTGATTATATTAGAGTGAAATAGCATAGGGATAATTTGTTTAATATTAAAAACTGCAGGTTATGATTATGAGGCTTTCACAGGCCTTAGAGGCCCATCGCTTTGGGTGTGAGACAAAGTGCATGATATTAAGTGTTTGCAAATATGTACAGCAATTTATCATAAAATCTGGTTTAACATTAACCAACCATGACTCTAACAATTAAAAGTAATCAATATTTTTCTAAGCAAGCAATTGTTTGTACTTGCTAAAGTCATTGATGGACACGAACTGTATGGGAGATCTCCCCTTTCAAAAAAGAAACCAACTGAATGGTTTAATTTGTGGAGAATGGTTACAACATTTCAAAAAGTGAATTATGCGCAGATACAGCTTTTAACGATGAAAAATTATCTCTGTGCTACTATGCTGTATAAATAATAAATATTTAGAATAACCAATACCTACAACTACCCGATTTTGCATGGTAAAAAGTCCTGTGTCTCAAATCTGAAGCATCACCATGCATGTAACGTATATTGACTTGTTGCTTTACGTAATTGAGATTTTGAACTGACGTTGATGGTTATTTTTAAATTGAGGTTATTATTAAAAAATATTTTGACGGCAATGTCAGCAAGTGAAAATTTGCTATTATTATTAAAAGTACATTAATAATACTTCATGCGTAAATAGGTAGGTGTGACTGAAATTGGTAGATTATATACAGTAATATGAACTTTTGAGTAAAATATGATTATAAACAATCATAAGATGATTATTCTTTTGGAAGCTGAAAATAATAACAAATACATGCCTTGTTTTTATCAAATAGGTGTGGATATTGATTAATTTGTTATTCTAATATTCATAATTTAATATGTGATATTGGTATGTGTAGTGATATAGTCATAGTAAGACACTTAAAAATTTGAGCGTGTACACCCATGTACGACAAAAATAATAAATAGGAATAAATTTTAGGTCATCGCCTGTAAAGAATGTAGCGGAGCATAGGAGACAAAAATGAAATTAGCATCTGGGGAAGGTAAAAATGCCATTACAACGTATTTTGCATGCAATGTGTATATTTGCTATCTTTTAACAGTTTTTATGCTTAGTTCTTCATTTGCTGTAGGTTAACTTACTAAAACCAACTTAGTTGGCGATCTTCTTTGTAGTACTGAAACCTATTTTTTTTCTTCAGTGATATCAGTGGTTCCGTCTCCACCACACTTTCATCCCTCCCATCACAACCACCATCAACATCATGGGGGACATCACCACCATGGAGGACCAGGACATCATCACCATGGAGGACCAGGACATCACCGCCATGGAGGACCAGGACATCATCACCATGGAGGACCAGAACATCATCACCATGGAGGACAAGGACCTCACCACCATGGAGGACCAGGACATCAACACCATCACTCTCCTAATCATCACGGTCATCACCACCATTAGAAGATTTAGGTGCTGAAATTTACGGACTGCTAATTTGCAATGTGTTTATAACTTAGAAGTACCGACCTATATTGTAGTTCGTATTTATAAAATTATTTTTGTCACTTTAGTACAGTATGCTGTTATTATATAAAAACATCGTGTAGATTTGGATATTTCCTCTTAGTTTTTTTGTGATTTTATAGCTATTTCTTTTAGATTGGATGCTAAATATTGATTATCAGTTTTTTGATACATTAGGTATTGCAGTAAAATGTGAATAATTAAATGAATTTTTACTGAAGTTTTGTTGTTTTATTTTGTCTACACTCTCGATTAAGGAGATATCAAATGCTCCTACTAGAAAGTTGTTTAACTGATATCTCATGAATTATTAAAATCAGCTTAGGTATAAAACACAGAAGCATAAAAAGCACAATTACTTTGAACATTCCTATTTGTAAGTAATTTAGACATTAAATGCCTACAAACTTTCCCATTATATTTTTTCTCTAATCCCCTTGATCTCAATTTTTATTTTCTAATAATAATGTGCGATTGTCTGATGCATAATGCTCACCACCTCCCGCCTTGCAGACCAAAGTCTTTCAGCGATATTATTATTATTATTATTACTAATATTAATGTATGTACCTATACAAGGAAACGTGGGTAGCACCAAATGGAGAAACAGAAAACCAAGAATATCAACATGATAGTGAGTGTAAGAAATAAAAGTGTAGCGGACTGACCACTGTATGGTTTTAGCAAAGTGTACACAAAGAATGCCTATGATGCATAAGATAAAAAAGCAGAAGGCAAGAAAATACAACTTTACAGCATTGAACGAGGAAGAAATAAGGAAAAGATACTTCCAGAGCGTAAAAGAAAAAGTGTCTATCAAAGGAAAGCGAACCGTCGAAGAGCAGTGGCAAGAACTAAAGGAAATAATACATAATGTATCAAAACAAATCCTAGGAAAACAACAAATAGGCGAGAAGAAAGAATGGTTCGACTGACAATGCAAGCAAGTAATCGAAGAATGAGCAAAACCAAAATAAACATGCTACAGAATGCAACAATAGAAACTAAAGAGCAATACGAGAAAAAGAGAAGAGGCGCAAAAGAAATCATAAGAAGGAAAAAAGGGAATATAGCACTAAAAGAATAGAAAAAGTAGAAGAAAAACACAATAACAAAAATATTAAAAACTTTTACAAGGAAGTGAAAAGAAGTAAAATAGGCTGCTACAAACCTAGGGACACATTCTGTAAAGATAAGAATGAACTAATTGGAGACCCTGAAGAGATGTTAGCAAGGTGGGCACAATACTTCACGGAATTATACAGCAAGACAGAGAAATGGTGGAGGAGGAGGAGGCGAAAGACGGAGACAATCACCAACAAAATCAGGGCGTAGACAAACCAAACAGAAGAGCGGTAGAAAAATAATACAGTAGTTAAAGAAGAATAAAAGCCCAGCAACAGAAGAAATACAGGCAGAACTGATCAAGTATGGAGGCGAAGAATTACATAAAAGAATATACCAACTAATAGGGAAAGTATGGAAAGAAGAAAGGATGCCACACCAATTGTCAAAAGCTATAATCTGCCCAATATAGGGGAATTGCTCTACTAAGTGCATTTTATAGAATAATGTCCAAGCTGATAACAGAAAGAATAAAAGAATACATGGAGAAAATAGTAGGCGAATACCAATGTGGCTTTAGGTAGAAAAGATCAATAACGGACCAGATTTACACAGTGAGACAAATCCAAGAAAAAAGTTATTAGAACAACATCCAGTTACGACTCGTACATATGCTATTTATTGATTACAAGCAAGCTTATGACAGCATAAAAAAAGCAGCTGTATAAAGCAATGAGAGCATTAGGATTGCCAGAAAAACTCGTGAAACTAACGGAAGTGACGCTAACGACCACGATAGTGTGCGAATATAAGAGGCATAACTAAAGAATTTGAAATCATTTGTGGGCTGAGACAAGGGGACTCCTTATCGTCAATATTGTTCAACCTGGTGCTGGAAAAAATACTAAGAGAAAGCGGAGTAAATAGAGAGGGAACAACTACAACGAGAATGCATCAGTGTCTGGCATTTCGCAACATCCCGAGAGGAATTGAAGGAGATAGTAGTCGCAGTAGAGAGAGAAGCTGAGAAGATGGGATTAAGAATAAACGAACAGAGGAGTAAGTATACGATCATGGGAAGAAGAGAATTTAGACCGCACCAATATCTAGCCATAAGAAGTGAGAAAGGGGAAGAGGAAAAATACGAAGTAGTGGAAAATTACAAGTACTTGGGGGCAGTAATCAGTCACGACAGTAGTCAAAGTAAAGAAATATCAGCAAGAACATAAGCAAGAAACCGAAGTTCATATGCATTGCATGCAATTATAAAATCAAAGAAGGTGTCAAGACGAACAAAGTTACGAATATATAAGACTATAATAAAACCGACCGTTACCTATGCATGTGATGTGTGGATTTTGACAGTTAAAGAACAAAAGACTTAATATACGAGAGAGGAAGGTACTTAAGAAAACTTTTAGGGTGGAAGAAAATAGGTGATAAGTGGATAAAAAGGACAAACCAGCAGCTGAAAGAACTGTACGGTGAATCAGATATTGTGAATAGTGTAAGAGCCCAAAGACGAAGATGGCTTGGGCATTTGTATAGGTTTAATGATACAAGAGTTCCAAAACGAATACTGTTGGAAGAACTGCAAGCGAATCGACCAAGAGGTAGACCAAGGAGGAGGTCAATCAACTGTGTAAGAGAGGACGTAGAAAACCTAGGAATACGCGGATGGAAAGAGAAAACGCAAGATAGAAAACAGAGGAAAGAGGTAGTGCAACAAACCATGGGCTTTCAAGACCTGCAGTGCTAAAAATATATATAATATTGATGTAAGTCTGATTTTTAAGATAAAAACAGACAAGATAGCGAAGGAGATATTTCAGTGTACCCTCTTAGAATGTATAATTGTGGAATCACGTGCAGGTACTCGTATTGATTGCTATAAATACATCATTGCTAATATAGCAACAAATGCGTCTAATGAAAACATCCACCTCCACTTAAAACAATGACGTCAACTTAATCTTTAATATCAAACAGATTCGTTCAGATCATAATGTTATTGAGTAGGTCATATATAATAAAACTCCAGTTCATTACATAAACATGCGGTGTTATCTGAAGATGTCTTTAAACTATGGTGCCAAACTCCTCTATATAGTTAATTGAATGCAAACTTATCTTCTCTTGAAAATAATATTTTTGATAAATAGGTTTTCTTATCAGAAACAGACCGTTTCTATTTTTTTTTGCCAAAACAAACCTATCAACAAGTAAATAAAACTAGCAAACAGGTACTCTAAAACACAATACTATCACATTCTACGTTGGAAAGATAAAAATTAAATATATAACGTGCTTTTGTACATTGGTTGTAAGTTCAAATAAAGAGTTATTGGGTAAGCAGTGTATTATTTTCTTCTGTTGTACTTTAAAATGAATTCAATTTCTGAAACAAATTGAAGTTTGTACCAACAAAAAGAGAAACCATGCCGGATAACCACAGTGAACAAGGACAAGCAGCAGTGATTGGAATCGAGCAAGATCCAAATTCTCAAACCCAAAAGACTTCTCAACAAGGACAAAAACTACAGACTTCCCAAGAAGACCAAAATCGAAAGATTTCTCAACAAGACCAAAATCGAAAGATTTCTCGACAAGACCAAAATCGAAAGATTTCCCAGCCAGACAAAAACAGACAACATAATCCAAGAAATCGCAAAAAATCAGCTGTTTTGTGCTCGTTGATGTAATAATTATGTAAGTGGATTGCTAAGATGTAAATGTTTCTGAAGTTAAATAATTAGGTGGAAAATCATTGGTTTTTCTTTAATCGACAGGTTTGAGGTACGCGAGCTCCGCAGTTTAGTTACGCATTAGCTAAAATAATAAATTTAATTGTCCTTTTATTTTATATATCCTATTAAGTTAAATGTAATTATAAATTATACTGTGTATCGTACACTATAATAAGTTAAATTTAATTGTAAATTATATTAGATAATACATCGTACAAATTTAATTGTAATGTAT
The DNA here is from genome assembly GCA_014611495.1 of Limonius californicus. Taxonomy (NCBI): domain Eukaryota; kingdom Metazoa; phylum Arthropoda; class Insecta; order Coleoptera; family Elateridae; genus Limonius; species Limonius californicus. Next base: position 27,693 of record JABXWE010007687.1, read on the forward strand.
ATTTTCTCCCCTAGTTTCATATTACCATTGGAAACTTTACAACCAGTATACTTTGTCTCACAACAAAAGCGATGGGCCTCTGATAAGGCCTGTGAAAGCGTCATAATAATAATAATAATAACATATCTACGTTGACAGATAAAGATTTGCGATAAACAGTTAGCTGTGCTGAAAACAAGCATTATAACGAAAAACTATTTGTTTTCATTTTCGTATTTGACAGTTAAAATACAAGTGTAAATTTTGGTCGTTTCTTTACAATTAATTTTAATTTTGAGTAGTTGTTTTAATTTTCCAAAACTTCTTTTACTATGGATACCCTGAACAAATACTATAAATATTTATCAAATGCGAATGACATATCTAATAGGCAACCTGTAATTAATAGTCAGCCAGCTGTCACAGTTCAGGATGGTTATAATATTCCAAAAGCCATAATCCAAAATAATTCGCCTCAGACTAATGTGAAAAAGAAACTATTTTCGGGAAATGTGCCTGTGGACGTTGGTTTAGATACCATAAAGCCTCCCACTTGGAATGACATTGAAAGGAGACATAGATTGACTGAGAGTTACATGCAATTAATGAGTTTTATGCTGCGAAATTATCGCTACCATCCCAACAGACCTGTTATTGTAGAGACAGTTAACTTAAACAGAAAGTTAAGCAGTCAAAGAACACAACAAGAGGAAAATTTAGGACATATTTATAAAGTATATTTAAAAACTAATAAAAGTCTTTTTAAATTTTCTCGAATGTTGCGTACTTACAAGAGATATAAGGTTACTAACTGTCAAGCCAGAAAAGTCGTCTTACAACAGAATGTCCGACGTAAAGAAGTGGAAAAGAAAGAACAAGCTGAAAAAAGATCTTAACAGAATAAAATGTAAGAAAATAAATTCAAAAATTATACATGTAGGTACTGTATACGAATTAAACAAAGATACAAATAAATAAAATTTCATAATTGGTTTACTCCTTCCGTTTAAATCTGATGCAATTAACTGATTTCCATCTTGTTGTCTTTCAAGTTGTATAGATATTAGATGTGCTGGAGAATATATAGATAACATAGAAATTAAATAGTGAACTTGTTTTCATTGTTCCTACGGGTAACATAACATGCGGCCGGCCTCGGTGGTCTAGTGGTTAGCGCGTTTGCCTTTAGATCCGAGGGACGCGGGTTCAAACCTGGCTGAGGTCGGCGAGATTTTTCTAGCGGGGAAAAATCTGAATATGCGCCTTCTGTCGGATAAGAAGTAAAGCCGTAGGTCCCGTGCCACTGCGATGTGTGACACGTTAAAAATCACTACTGGGGTTGGAATTACCCCAGATAGGCAAAATTCTTAGTTAGGGTATACAATGGGCCAAATGTGGCCTAAGTGCATAGAGATGCTTGGAAAACCGCGTCCTAGATCTCGCTCTTTCAAAGCAAGCAAGCAATATAACATGCGCATGGGCGCCGGCAGAAAATAATCCAGGAGGGGGCAAAAAAAATTACGTGCAGTTTTTTCCATATTTTAATACAAAATAACTTAAAATAAAAAACAAATAATAACAGTAATAAACACCGTATACAAAACCCTAGTAGTTAGTGTGTATATACATACATATTTAATATTAAAAATATTTGTATAAATGAACTTGAAAGTTAAAATCTTTGGTGCTATAACAGAGATAACACTAACACGTCATAAAAATATTATGTAATCTTATTCAGACGTACCCAAATTAAAAATAAAAAACACAAATAAATAAATTTGTTCTTAATGGATTGCGTCATTATAAAAGCGTCAATCTTTGTCAAAAGTATACCTACATTCTTAAAACATATAAACAAAAATAAAAATATTTATCTAGTACTAGGTAACAATCAAAAACTGTGGAAGTATTAAACTCTTTACCTAAGAAAAGACAAATTTTAACCTTCTTCGGTCTTCAGCAAATTTATCGAGTACTGTCTCGATAAATTGGGCTCTATCGCTTTCGATTTTTTTCCTATGTACACTAAGTAAGCATAAACCGGCTAAGCGATTCTCGTCCATCGTTGACCTTAACCAAATTTTGACCCTTCTTAGAGTACCGAAGGAACGTTCAATTGCACAACTCGTAGGTGGTAGGGAAAGGAAAACTTTCATTGCATTAGCAATTGCAGGGAAGAATTGACATTCTTCGGTGAGCAATGTAAAAAAATCTATATCATCAGGAGCGTTTTTATTTTTCCACATATCTTTCCACGTTTCTGCCTCAAAATTTTCTATATTGTCCTGTTCTACTAATTTTTTTATAATTTCAGCGTTTAGATTTAAAACATTAGATGGGTGCAAATTTACTAACGAAAATGCAGTAGTTGTATCTTCGGAAAATCTTGTTAATGAGCTAATCAGGGAATCTAAATACGGAATAAAAATAGATATTCTAAAATATGTTTCCGGTGAACCCGCTAGGATATTTGATCTCACAGTTTGACGCTGTGTTATTCTGGGTATTTTAAATTCTACATTAAATGTTTTCGTATTTTTGGCATTTTTTCGTATAATTTTCAAGAATTTCAAGTATGTATATTTAAATATTTAAATGCGCTTTTATATAGTATTTTCCTTTACATGGGGGGGGGCAACTGTCCCCTCTTGCCCCCCCTTGCCGGCGCCCATGAACATGTGTAATCACATTTTATAAGCAAATATGAGCAACACAATATTGAATGTGCGCCATGAAAAATTGCACTTGAAATTTACAAATTTAACTCATTGGATCTTCTGGTCACACCGTAAAATATCCGTTTCAAAAATTGCCTTTGAATATTAAATGTATGTTAATTTTAGTGAATTAATAGCAGGGTCTTACTTAATTTCATTTTCCATGACATAAAAGCAATAAAACAGACGGAAGTACTGGTGCTTCATTTTCATGAATGCGATATTTAGTATTTGCTCCCCGGCGTAGTATTGTTTCTGGGTTCCCTCCCACTTAGTGATAAGTAAAGGCGGGTACCCACCAAAGTTCGGAACAGTTTGCAGCAGTTCGAAAGCAAAGTTTCTAACAGAGTTACGTTTGTGTATATGCAGCGTTACGAAATTCACGCGATGGACACCCATCGAAAACCCAAGCCGCCCCTGCAGTACTTGATCACGGTGCTTATCGCAAACAATCGGGCCAAAGAAGATGTTAAATTCGACTGAAGGAAGGACGAAACGCGAACACCCAAAAGCTGGAAGATTTCATCATATTGCGAAATATGATGCAATAATTCTAGAACAATTTAATACGTAAATTACCAGAAAATGTCCAGGGCCAGGCTCGCAGACTAAACATTAATCGGTAATACTCAATGATAACAACAAAAGGTCCACACCAAACTGTATTTGGGAAATAACAATATAGTAATCGGGTACAGAGAGGCAATTAAAATAAAACTTTGATTCAAATGAAGCGGTTAAATCAAATGAACATAATACCATTTGTTGAAGGATGGTAGGCGGTAGTTTAAATATGTTTTATCAGGTATTTACAAATTAAACTGTTCACATTGTAATTATGTATACATAGGTCAAACAATTAGAAATTTTGACACCAGATACAAAGAACACATACGCTCATACAAATATAAACACCCAGAAAAATCAAACTATGCTAAACACTTATTAGAACACAATCATGCATTGACATCAAATAATATAATAACATTTTTACACTTCTGTGATGATAAACGTAAATTGGATATACTCGAGGCCTTTCAAATTCACAAACACACTTTAACAAACACACCTTTAATGAACGAGCAAATTGAGCTCATAAATTCCCCGCTATTAGAAGTTTTGGAATAGAAGAGCCCAAAACCAAGATCCAGTGTGCTGTTACCCAAGCAACTACAAATGTTTACTTCATTAAATGCTTTTGATAATGACATATTGTATGTCGAAATACGTATAAAGCAAAAATAAATAAATACCTGTTGAAATTGCCTTTTATTATTATTAATATATAAAGTATGAATTTCAACGAAGTAAGGCAGCAAACAATTAACATTTTAATGTTGGGATCTGATAAGTTGTACAAAGCCTGGAATATTGTGGTATGGAATGGCGTAATGATGAATAGACCGAGTTAAGTGGTTGATGTATTACAGTAAACATTGTCGTTCTGTTCAACGAGAAATACCTTTTTAATGGTAATTGTGGAATCAGGACTGGTAGTCGATGGATATATTGTCGACCCCAGCGAAGTGACGAATATGAGTTGTTCCATTCAATTATCAACTTTTTTTTCACTTTCGGTCCTTGGAGTAGTTGAGTGAAGAATGCCAAAATATCTGCGGCGTTCTGGACAAATTGACGATAAAAATGTATTATTCCCAGGAATCATCGCAGGCCCTTTATGGTCGTTGGTGTGCTCACCTCTTTTATTGGATGAATGTATCTATGCCAGTGTCCTTTATTCATACCAAAAATATGTATAATATATATAAAAATATATTGGAGCGACACGGTCGAGTGGTGGTTTACTTCCAGTTTTGGAGATGCTGTACCCAAGGAATGTAACTTCCAGTTTTCCAAACATGCATTTAGTTGGATTAATCAGCACACCGTACTGGCCGGTGTGGTAAAAACTTGCCGGAGATTATCAAGGTGTTGTTCTTCGTACTTTGACACTACTAATATGTCATTGATATATGCGTAGCAAAATACCAAATGCGAGAACTTCATCTACAAATCATTGAAACGTCTGAGCTGCATTGCGTAATCCAAACGACATATATGGAAATTTAAACAGGCCGAAGGTAGTTGTATGCAGTTTTGTGAAAATCCTGTGGGTGTACGGGAATTTGATTGAAAGCTTTCACCAGATCGATAGTGGAAAACATTTGACATCCCAAGAAATTATGTGAAAAATCTTCGATATGTGTAACTGGATAGCAGTCTGGAATTGTTCTTGCATTTAGTGCGCGGTAATCACCACACCGTCACTCTTCTTGGGTGCCAAATGAAGAGCAGCGGACTTATTGCTGTGAGACTGGCGTGCAATTCCTTGATCAATCATGAATTCGAATTCCTTTTTTGCAACTTGAAGTCAATTTGGTGGCAGTGTTCGTGGTCGGCAGGTGCTTGGTGTCCAGGAGTAATTATGTGGTGTATGGTGGTATGTTTTATCTGCTTGGGAAGCGACGCAGTATGCAGCCGTCCACTATGGATCGGACGCTGTGGTTTGGTTTTTTTAGAATCATCTTCAATAATGAATTCGGTGCAGGCAAGTTTATTTCAAACAAGGTATTCATCGCGACCATTCAATTCAGTATTAACTACTAGACTTCTTTCTCCTTACGCTGTTGAATATTAGATAATTTTTTTGGGATAAGCTCATGTATAGGACATCATGCAAGATGTCATCAGCAAACCTATACATATAATTTTATCATCCACATAACAATAACAATATGCTTCGAATCGCATCATCCTCCACCAATACTCCTTAGCAATAATAAATATATACCTTAGTAACACAAAATAGTTTTATTTCAAAATAGGTTACTTTAAAAATTAAAAAATTCAAATAACCTTTTCTTTCTAAATCTTTTACCTCACCGTACTATTCATGTATACTGCATGACGTGAATATATTAAAATAATATTTATGTGACAATATAAGTACATACAGAGTATGATTGAAAAGTCTACAGTCCTCAAATTCAATAATGAATCGATGCTCCTGGTAAGTGAATGGCACGTTTCTACTTTGCAAAACAGGTTTCGAATGAGGTGGTCAGTATTTTGTTACGGTGTGGTGTCCTAAGTAATCTGAACCTCATTTCTGTGGAGCTATAGATCGATCGTGAGGATAGGTAATTTACCCAACTTTCTGCCTGTAATATGCCATACATTTTCGATTGGCGAAAGATCAGTGACCTTGCTGACCACGAAATAACTGCCACGAAGGGTCTGTGTAGTGGCAGCTGCGGTGTGAGATTTGGCATTATCATGCTGGAAAATAGGGATTGCTAGTTCGTGGAGATAGGACAAAGTAACAGTTTCCAAGACGTTGGGAATATATCCCTGAGTATTTAAGTTTTCTTCCAGGAATATTAGAGGGGACCTACTTCCATATGCAATGGCACCCTAAACCATAAAACCTCGGATAAGCGTTGCTTTGCATTCCATGCGATATTAAACTTCACGCCTTTCTTCTCTTCTTCAGCGGACCCTTCCACGTCCATCATAGGTCCATAAACAAAAGCGGAATTCGCAGCTGTAATAATCCGATCCCATTCCTTGTCCCATTGGATATTTTCCCAGTACCACTACAGTCTTGCTTCTGTATGCTTTTGGTTCAATTGCAAGATAAAGCACGGTCGATAGAATTGAAGGACAAAAGACTTTATTCTGTTGCAGATTGACCTAATACAGAGTTGTCATCCTGTAGCAAGCATGCATTTATTGGCAATTGACCTGGTGGTATTGAACCGGTTGAAAAGCATTTATTCTTAGAAGCCGTTCTTCACGGTCCTTAGATCTGCGAACAGCTCCGATACCTCTACGACGTTGTTGTCTCTGCTCTGCTGTCCAACTTTTCCAACATTGCATTACGATGGAGACGTTCCTGTTAACCTTATTAGCAATTTCCCGAAGAGCCATTCCAGCTTCGTACACCTCTACTATTTGCATTCCTTCAAAAGTACTCCGTAGAAGAAAATTGTCACATCTACGTAAGGGAGGCATAGAAAAATAATGTTTTAAATGCAATAACATGAATAAAACCGGCACTATACTTGAATTTTTAAAATCAAGAGCCGTAACAAAAAGTGATCTTTGTTTGTCTCTCCAGACATGCTGCATTCCTTTTCCCATCACCATAAAATTTTAATCATGTAATACTGTATGTATCCATATTGTCCCGTAAAATAATCAAAATATATTGACGTTTACTGGGAGTTGCATTGTAAATGTCGTACAGTATATTTGTCAAATAATTTTTCTTTCTTTCTTTATCAATTCCTCTTTTACCTTACGGTGTCGAGGTTGTCAAATAATATTAATTTAAATCTAAATATAAATCAAGTAGTTTAGCAAAAACAATAATTGCAAGTAGCAGTCACATGGATATTGACATTTAATAAGCGCGTTCTACAAAATATTTGACATAACTATTACATGGTAAATTAAAAATTCAGGTGACTATGCCCAGAATCGATAGATCCGACGTAAATACAAATTTGGTTACTCCACCCATTACAACAGCCCGAAAAAATGAAAATTCGTTAATTAATGCCGAAACTAACACTGATCCATGGCAGCCACCATGTCAGTCGTGTCTGCAGAGAAAGAATTCCCAACCCCAATTTGTATTTGAAAATAACACCACTGACATGAATGAGTATGTGAAAGCAATAAATTATATTAATGCGATACATAACTTGATCAACGAATCATTGTTGACCAAGTCGGGCCAAGGAGTGCAAAGAAATTCACCTTTAAATTTGAAAGCCAACATTTCGATGCCAGACCTACCCAATTTTTTATCGCTTTTGACTGGCATTAATAATTTTACAAATGCGAAAACAAGCGGTTCACAAATGGTCTCAAGGACAACTAGCACATCCACCCTTTCAACTCCTCACACTATAATTAATAAACCCGATGAAGAAATTGAAGAGATTGAAGAAAAGTGTTGTTGTGTGAAATGCAAGGAGTATGCTAATACCGAGGCGGAGTTCCAAGATCACGAAAGTAAACATTTGTTGAACACAAATTCTGAGGAATTTAAAGGTTATGGTGATCAAATACCCGAAACTGCAATTGAAGAAGGTAAATTTCTTTTGAAGTAACTGATTTTTGTATTTATTAAGTTGTCTTATAGAGATCTATCCAAACAAATATCATTTAAATTTACAATTGAATCAAAATATTTTACGTATTCCTAAATTACTGTTACATGTAATTTTAAGTGGCACGTAATGGGCAGTTGATTCTTCAATCTAAATGTTTCCTTTAGAACGAAACGAAACTTAAATTTTCATAATTGTTTTAAAAATATTCGTTTTATCTCCAAACCTTCAGTCAAGAAAATTGTCACTTAAAAACCAATTTAGTAGGGAAAGCATAAATATTGTTTTAATGGAACTCCTAATACTACAGTGTTTATATCTTTAAGTTTCATTTAAAAACAATGTCATAATATCAAAAATATGATTTAGCAATGTCAGCCCTGAAACTGTTGCGAAAAACAAGAGGGAAACAACTGGGAAATACATAACATGCCAAAGAACACAAATGGCCAATTCATAACATTTAAGCGGGGATTGATATTTGCTGAGTTACCATCTTAGTTTCGTTGTTTAAATTCGATATCTGTATTAGATAGTTTTGTGCATTCAATAATTCCCATACAAAAAAACTAATGTTGTAGGATCTTCTGACTTTTGTGGCAAGTTTCCAGTAGTCAGTACAATACTTTTTTTAAGTATCGCGATACCGATACTCGATACTTACTTTATCAAAAGAAGTATCGCGATACCGATACTCGATACCTTTCTCAGAAAATATCGCAATAGCAATAGTCGATACTTGAAAAAGCATCGCTATAGCTTTAGCGATACTTTTCCGTCGGCGAATTAAATATTAAATTTTGCGCTTTGGGTAGGCCAAAGTCCAAAATTAAACCAACTTTTCATAACGGCGTATTCAAATGACATTTGTTAAAAGTTAAAATATTTCAAGAAGCTTGACAATAAGATAAAGTAATGAGTATTGTTATTGTTAATCCTATTAATGTGGAAAGAATAAACAGCTAACATACAGCCTCAGGTTTTTACGTTTTACCCAATTCAAACATTCCTACGTAGTATCTAAAAGGAATCTAGGAAAAAAACCTCTGGAAAAAACCCCGGAAATAAAACCCA
>JABXWE010007688.1:0-19564 GCA_014611495.1 Limonius californicus
CTTTTCCTCCAGGCTTTGGGAGGAGCAGATGCACTTTCTTGCCTAGGTGAACAAATAGCTATTACATAATTTTTTATTAGTATGTACTTTATATTTTTAAAAATCTGACGTAGTGGCAGCTATGATCGGAGCTAAAACTAAAAAAATCTGATTCATGGGAGTGCGCAATAAGTACTGCAGAATACCTATGTGACAATGAGAAAGACAAAACTGATCCAAACCCTCACATCTGTTATAAAAACCATAATGGGACTTCTACGTCAATGGAAGCCGACGTTATAGTAGAAGGATTCAAAAAGTCGATCTCATTGCACAATTTAATTTATGGAAAGAATTGCTGATGGTGACAGCAACGTGTACAAAAAAGTATTGTTAGCTGCACCATATGGACCTCAATTCCACGTAGAAAAAATCGAATGCAAAAATCATGTATTGAGAAATTACATGACTAAACTGACCGATTTAAAAAATAATACCGCATACGACATTGAACAAAGAAAGGTTTTGGGGTTAAAACTGGAGAAACTGAGAATAGGTATTAGTTCAGCCATAGTTTTCCGGACTAAAATTTGATGGTATATCATTCCCAGAGAGAGTACAATTAAAAAGGGATATAGAAAACGGACCATTACATGTGTTTGGAGATCATACGGAATGCATTCGTAACCAAAGCTCTTTGGCACCGAAGAAAAAAGAATTTTGAAACGAGTGGTAGGAGAAGCAAATGCGGTAGAAAAGCTAAAACAAAATAATTTTTACAATGAGATTGTTTCGCGCAACAGGAGAGTGGCAGATCATGCGTGGAGCTTGTTGCATAACGTCAACAACAATTTGGCGGAATGTTACAACTCTATTGTAGGAAAATTTGTGGGTGGAAAAAGGGTAAACTTTTCGTTGAAAGGTGGGTACACAGCAAGGTGTAAAGGTGCTGCTTTGTCTTTTAACAGCAATAGTGATTCCTACGAATTTCAAAAGAAAATGTTGAAAAATGGACCAGGCTTCTACACACAAAAGCATTGCAGACAAATAGCAAATTAAAAAAAAGCAACGCTTGCGAAAATACAAATGCTCGCAAACATTATTGTTGTTTGTTGCATTATTTACATCAATCTCTAGGTTATAGCTTTATATTTTTTGTTTTTTTTTTATTTCTAAGACCATTTGTACTAATATATTAATTTTGAATATATAATTGTATTTTTTTGTATAATGAAAAATAAACATTTTTTTCTCTCTACTAAACTAAATTCGAAAACATAAATTTGTTAACATTTCAAAGCCAACTAAAACAGACTTTTAAAAAGTACTGCACGAACGAAAATAGTGATACCAAAAAATTTGATAAAAAAAAGAATAACCTAAATAGTTTTAATAACACAAAATAGGTACATATGTATTTCAAATCAAGCAAAACTTTCCATTTTTTCGTCATTTTTTCGTAAAATCAAAAATAAATTTTTGTTCCTCTTGTAAACTGTATTCGGAGACATACGGTATATACATTTTTTTTAAATACATAACAATTGCATAGATATTGCCATGAATCTAGTAAGACTAATTATAATTTTCTTTTATTTGTTAGTTTGCAACTTTTTGAATTCAAAGACACATTTGGTTTGTCAATACATAAAATGTTCCATTATGGCCGGGTAATAAAACGATTATCTACCCATCACCTTAATAAAGTTGGCTTGCACCGAAGTTTCTACCTGAACAATCTACAGCGCCTCTCGCGGCCAAGTTGGAGAACTAAATGTGCAAAATATACAAAAATGACATGTGATTATTTAAACAATACACCTTTTTTTTAAACTGGTTATTATTGATTTATATCAAGTACAGCATTTTACACATGTCTGCTTATTTTCTTTTCTAAAAGTATCGTAGACATGAAGATACATCGTCCTCTACGTTCTTGCTTTTATTTAAATAAATAATTTTTTCTTCGTCTTGTTTTAGATTCAGCGGGCTAGGGAATAGTATTATTAATGTTAATCCAAAAAATCAAAAGGCTATCTTTAGATCTAGATACCAAAGAATGCAAAAACAATAAAAATAAAACGATTGCGGTCTACTTTTTACGTGATACATTTTTTTTAAATAATGAAACATATTCAGCGGGGTAGATATTAAAAATACGCGTAATTTGATGTATGATACATATAATAAAAAAAATGAATTACACCCAAAAAATGAAAAAATAACCAATTTTGGCCGGGAGGATCAGCCTTAACTACAGGACAATATGGTCACTGCGTATTTGATAACCAATATTTTTGTATAGATGAATTTCTATGAAAGGTTGGTGTTAATGGCCGTTTTTATTTTTGTCCTTCTTAATCCTTCAGTCCCTAATTTAACCTTAATATGTACGACATTGTGGTAAGGTACTACATGAAATTATTAACAATTATTTTTGTTGTGGTAAAAATGAAATGTTTTAAAAGCTATAGATATAATATGAAGTGTATATGAGATTAAATATTGCGGCGTTGTCCTTTTTGTAGAACGCGTAGTAAAAGTGCTTACTGTTGGTAGAGATGGGTAATTATGCAGTGCGTGTAGTGTTTTACTACGTGATCAAGACCGCAAGTAGTTCAAACAGTGAACATTCTTGAAAAAAAACAGCCATTTAGGTACCATACAAATTAAAAATAGTAACAAAAAAGTTATTGTTAAGTGGGAATTTGACTTGAATGAATTAATATTTCCACGTTGTCTATATTAAATTAATATTTACACAATTAGTTCTATTGCATTAAAAAATTTATTTTGCGCTACTGATGCTTGTGATATATTAACGTGTATGTGGACGAAACATGCCCAGAATTTAAGATCACACGGTAACAAGTATCGGCTAAATAGTGGGTATTTTTCTTTGCAGAAATAATGACAATGAATCCCCTTTACAGATCACCTATAAAATATTTAGAGAATAATACATTTTAAGGTACGACAGCGTGCATACGATAAGAGTAGTATTTCTCTTGGTCTATAATCTTTAGCTAGCCAGTTCTATGTACATTCTCTAAATCAGATATTTAAATAATCTAAAATACTAGGAATTACAGCAAATCAATTTCAAAAGTTTGCATGTCTTAGAGGTTGTACCATTGAGATACTCTGGAAAAGTTAAGCAGGTTTTAGCAGAATCGTAAGCGTGTGAAATAATATCAAAGGGTAATTAATCATTTGACAAAATTACCGAAAGCATTATATTGTTGTAAATAAGAAAATGGCATCATCGAACTTCTATAGTAACTGGTAAGTAGCTATTACAAAAATCAAAATAAAATGTTTACACGATATTAAAATACTGTTTTGATGTAATATGTTTTAACGTATCAGTTTAACATCTAGCACTTTGTTAAACGGCCTCCAAACAGTAAGAGTCTCGTCGAGAAATTATCGTGTAGTCACGTTTCTCGTAATGTTATTTCTCGTCTCGTCTCGTAAACGAGAGGACGTCTCTTTCTCGACGGTAGCACTACTTTTCCGTTGAAACCGAAAATTGTCGATCTAGTAGTTTAGATCGGCAGTGTCTGTTACACTTTTCAAAAGCAAATTGGCGTATAATTGATTTATACTAAAAATATAATGCTTTTTGCGGTTAAACTGAAAATCAGCCATTTTGTTCATTTGCCCAAAATACCAGTACACAAATGGCTTACTTTTATACTGTTTTTTCGATAGCTGTTACGAGCTGTGTATATCAACAAGTCCTAATTTTTTACACACATTGTATTCATTTTAAAAATTACCATCCAAGAAATCGTTGTTATATTATTTTGACATGTATGACGTTTGAAAGATCCTAAAAATACTGTACTATAAAAATACAGTGTGTCCGACCTTGATTGCATAATACTTCACCGCGGTATTCTTGCTTCAAAAACAAGCAAAAAGTTCTAATAAACATATATTCGCAAATGCATAATTTCGGATATGAACACTGATTTTCTTACCACAGGATATATAGCGACTTAAGTAAATTCCATGATCAGAACCTTAGTAGGTTTACTACATTTTCCTTAAAATTTCCTTGTTTGACTTGTCTTAATTAGACATTCCTCCAATTTGCTGACATGGCCCCGATTACATATCCTGTGGAAAAGTTAGTAGATATAGATTTTGTTTATGGTTTAGCCGATGGAAATTCGTTGTTATCATCGCGTTTGTATGAAGAACGATATCCCGACAGACGTTTACCGTATCACGAAATGTTAGCAAGAGTATTCCAACAATTTCAAGGGACGGAGAGAAACTCCTAATAAATATATATATTTGAAAATGCACAGCTTCAGAGATAAACACTGATTAAAAGAAGTTAACAAGTAATAAATGACTATCTAAAATAGACTGTTACAAAAGATGTTCACGTGGCTACTATTTGCTTCAGCGCATGCACCGAATCTTCTCCTAGGGGAGCTTCCTTCACACGTACCTAGAACTTGTCTGCCTTGATTAAAAGTATTGTTAATTTTATTTCTTAAATTATCTAGGTTTTGAATAGGTTGAGGGTAAACTTACTGTTCTACATAACCCCATATGCAAAAATCAAGTGGTTTTAGATCTGGTGACCGAGGTAGCCATCTGGCCCAATCCAGTTATTGCCGAATGTTTCGCTTAAGTAGTTTCTATTTCTACGGTATAATGTACGGGCGCCTCATCATCATATAATAAACATTTAGACAAGTTTGTAACGGTATCTCATCATAGATTGCTTTCAATTCGTTTCGTAGGAATTGAGGGTATACAACTCCTGTCAGCCTGTTTCGAAGAAAAATTGGTCTTAGTAATTGATCTTATATAACTCCAAACGTTGATAAATGCTCGCCTATGATGACGTGTTACAACTATTGCATGGGGATTTTCATCATTCCATATGTGCGCATTGTGTTCCTTTAAAATCCCGTTTCGCGTAAAACTGGTTTCGTCGGTAAATAAAACATTCCCCGGGAAATGAACGTTCATTTGTTCTTGGAGTATACCCCACGATAAAAAGCTTCTCTGTTTTTATTGTCTCCTTCGATTAAAGCTGGCACCGGTTGATAGTGAAAGCTGTGTAGAGACTGCTCCATAAGAATTCCCCAAACAGTGCTCCTGCTCGTTTTTTCTATGGCGAAAATTCGTCTTGTACTAGTTGTTAGATCTTCTTCAACTCTGCCAAAATTGGTTCTTCCAATTGTATAGGTCTAACATTTGCTCTTTCCTGTTTTTTTTCACTTTTGCGCTTCCCGTCACGTGAAAACGTTGGAATACTCTTGCTAACATTTGGTGGTACGGTGAACGTCTGTCGGGATATCGTTCTATATACGAACGCAATGCTAACAACGAATTTCCATCGGCTAACTAAACCATAAACAAAAACTATATCTATTAACTCTTCCACAGGATATGTATATAAATTGGAAGTACACACAATCAAAATTATATGGAATTACACAGTATTTCTTAGGAATAATAAGAAATGTGTGGAAAGTTGTTATGCAGATAAGAAATAAAGGTTTTTGTTGGAAATAAGATAACTAATTGATAATAGTTGATCACGTGCACATTGAAAAATTTTGTTATTTGTGTCCAGTTGTAAAATCGAAGTGTCTAAGTAAATAAATTTAACTTTGTGTCCAAACAAGGTAATATGCCCTACGTAGGTTTGTCTGATGTTCAGAGGGGAAGAACTGTTGCTCTTGTTGAGCAGGAAATGTCACAAAGGCAAATCGCAGTAACGGTGCAAGATTTTTAGAATTGGAAACGTTCAAGAACAGGCTTAGGCAAAGTCGTTGCAGAGTAACTAGTGATCTGCATGACCGGTTTTTATTTCAAATTGCTAGAAGAAATCCAACCTCTTCTCATGCGGAGCTCCAAAGGCAACTTTTGCAGGCTACAGGTGTTGGTATTTCAGCTGAAACAATACGAAAGACACTTCGTGCCCGAAATTTATTTAGCAGGAGACAGTAAGGGTTCTCGAGTTACCCGGGCAGAACAAAATTGATCCATTAAATTGGTGTCTGGAACACCCGAACTGGACAATTGAAGATTGGCAAAATATCCTTTTTTCAGATGAAACCAGGATTGGTCTGAGATCAGATGACCGTCGAATTCGGGTTTTAGGAGGTCGAGGCAAACAAGCTAGATTGCAAACTGCCAGATATGTTCCAAGATATAAAGGAGGAACTGTATTGTCTTGGGGAGGTATTATGATGGGAGAAGAGACTCCTCTGCGTCCCTTCCGGCAAAGATTAATGGATCGGCGGTATGTCGATTTGGTACTAGAACCCATAGTTAGGTGTGTAGGGGTGCAACGGGAAATAATTTCATGTATGATAATGCCCCTCAGCACACCAGCAGAGTTGCCACAGACTTTCTGGAAACAGAAGATGTCACTGTTCTGAGATGGCCTGCCTGCTCACCAGCTATTAATCCCATTGAGCATGTATGGGACTTCATTAAAAGAAGGATTCGAGCTCGAAGGGATAATCCAGGAAATGTTGATCAGCTCATTCAAGTCGCCTAGAGGAATGCGCAAACTTATCTCAAGAACAAGTTGACAATCTGATTAGAAGCATTTCCCGTCAAATTGAAGATTGTATTAGGGCTAGAGGTGGCATCTCTGACTATTAAAGTGAAAACCAAGTTTTTATTTTTCTTTAATCAACCATTCCAATTCTTTAATTTTTACATTTTTAGTGGGTTTTTGTTAATTTCAAGCATTTGTTACATTTTTCTTTATTCTTAATAGTTAAACTGGTTTTGTATAAAATGCCTTTCATTTTCCATTAACCAAATTTCAGTAGTACTTAACAAAATCGAAAATATTGGGTGATTCCGTATAAGTTTGGGTGTGTGTACGTCTAATTAAGATACATGAAACAACAAAGAAATTTTAACGAATATGTAGTAAGTCTATTTAATGATCATGCAATTTACTTAAGTCGGTATATATCCTGTGGGAAAAAAGCAGTTTTTATATTTGAAATTATGCATTTGCCAATATACGTTTATTAGGACTTTTTTGCTTGTTTCTCACCCAAGAATACCCTAGTGAAGTATTATGCATTCAAAGTGGGACACCCTGTATATTACAAGCTGAAAAAATATACGTTTTTTTAATTTTGAGTGAATGTTGGTAGATTTCATTTTAATAAACGTTGTTATACACCGTTCATATTAGCCTTTACAAGAAACGCAACAGAAGGGGAATTTAATAACGAAGATAAAGAATTGTGTATTTTGACACCGAATCAAAACAAAATGCGGTTAAAATTTAAATATTCTTGAAAATAATAGCTGTTAATAATTTTATATTCGTACCATAGCAGTGAAGGTGTAATTAATAACACTTACCCTGAGATGTTCTTTTAATGTCCCCATCACCATCACGTAATCTAGAGTCCTGCAGACTGTCTTGAGTTCTTCCGCTGCTGACACCACCATATAGGTCACTAAACGCGCTTCCTGCCCCCAAAAAGCCGCTTCTATCCTAAATATAAAAAATATATATGAGTGTTATAGAAGTAAGAAAAGATGAGTTCAAAACAAACAAGTTGCTAAAATTCGAGGAGCAATGGTAAAATAAATACAAGTTGTATATGTGAAGTTTCAGGTTGCCGGGGTTTGTGTCTAATGAAGTTATCTTTTTGGGCTTAATCCGCGTCGTCGTGGAATTGAATGATGCTGACGTCTTGTTAACTGTTACAGGTAGCGTTATCACTACGCTTTGATAATGCTACCTGCAACGGTTGGCGGAACGTCAGCATCATTCAGTTCCACGAAGACGCAGTCTAAGCCCGAAGAGATGACTCCTACAACTTGTGTATGTTTTTTATTATATTTTAAATGTTAACCGCTATTGTGTGTTGAAAATTTTAGCTGTGTGTGTATTTTGTCAAAAGCAAGTGCCACAATTATTTAAAATAACCGACCTTGTAGTGTCAATACTTTAAATTTATAATTTATTTATTTTACTCCATTGTAGGTAGTTAACAGGGCCATTGGTGGCTTATACACAGAAGAAGAAGAAGAAATGAATCTAAAATACTCCTAAAAATGATCTAATTTCTTACTCCTTCAAAAACGAAGCATAAACTCTATAGGACGTGACAAGACAACTCAAAAAATACATAAAAATAGTCAGAAGCTACGCTAAGCTCTACCTTATAGTATGAATTTCGTTGTTGAAATCGGAACAATACAATGCCGGATTCTTTTGATTGTATTAGCTTTAAAGCATAGTTTGCTAAATTTGGCCTAAGGCATAGTGAATCAGGAAAAGCATTTATCAACTAATTAAAAAATGCACATCCGACGGATGAAGTAAGATACTGAAACGCAATTAATGCAAAATTGTATGACAATATGGTTTATATTTTGATCGAAAAGCGTGGTGGTATCTCAGTTGGCAGAGCACTTGCTTTCTGGTCAGAACTTGGAATATGTCTTGGGTTCGATTCCCCAGCATTATAGAAATCTTGTGCTGCAACCCAACATACACTACTCCCCAATACGATTGGCGAGGGTGGGGTTTTAATACTACAAACCTTCTCTAAAATTTCCATTGTTGGGATTCTATGTTAAACTGTAAGTCCCCTGGCTTTTACAGCGCTTTCATATCTTATTTGATTCTCCAGATATTTAGGTGGGTTTTTAATTACGACACCAGATATATGTATACAGTAAAATTTGCTTAATATAACTAAATAATTTAAATATTATGTTACGAAAGATAGAAATTATTATTGCTATTGCAGCGTAGATATCTTTGTTTCGTAAGAACGTTGTCCAATTTACATGAAAAAAAAAAAGATATACAAAATACTACTTTGAACCATTAAAATTTTTAACCAAGGACCAAATTATATTTGACTTTCATATTTCATGCTTAATTTTTTTAACTTTTACACACATGCCTGGCAGAATTCTTGCATCAGTTTCGAAACATTCCGTAGAAGATTAAATATTTAAATTTTGCTATCTGTTAATTTTTTCACAGGAAACTGAATATTCTAATATTTTATTATGCGTCAATACTTTAAGTGAATGAAAAGAAATTACATAAAGCAATGTCTCTTTCCTAGAGCTGTTATTGTTAAACAATATAAAATATAATATTATTGAATTTCCATTTTATTCTGTTACCTGAAGTGCAGCTTTTGCTTTTTCAACGCTTTGTTTTAGCTGCTCGAAAGTGCTGGGGTTGCAAAATCTATAAGCTGGCCAATCCGCCGCTGTTCCAAATTCTTCACTTTTAATGCCTAACGGACATCCAGTGCTTCCACTTCGTTTGAGTTCCAGGGCACTCTGATACGAGCACGAACTCTCGTACATCTTCCTGCGAAGGGGGCACTTTTTCCTGCAAACGAGAAATGAAAGTGTTTCAGTGAACAATGATAGAAAACGAAATTTATTTCATTAGTTCACACAACATTTGTTTTAGAAATAGTCGAGTCGGTGTGTAAATGATGGTTTCTAAACACCAGCAGAATAAAAAGGTTCTGGCCATATATTAATTCGGTATTCCTTCTGTTTGTCTTAACGTTTTATTAAATCAAATTCCTCGTCCATACTAGCGAGACATAAAATCGTACATTACGTGAGGCACAAATGCGTGTCTATTAGTATTGTATGGCACCATTACACATTTCAATTCCAGGAAGAAAGTTATCTTATACACTATACAGTTGTATTTCTGTTGCGCTAGATGTACGAGCTTTACATAACGACACCAAACTTTACCGCGAGAACCTAGCAAGTCGGAATCACGCACTCAAAGTGTATTCAGAAAGAACGATACATTTTCTAATTGTACTTCTTACATCTAAACACGACCAATTTATTATTTTTAAAACATATTAGCTTATTAAACTTGAAGCGTAACCTACAGGATCAGCTAGTTTTATTTCAAATACAAATAGCTTAATAAAATCGTCGTCGTAAAAAATAAATTTGGTATTTTTATATAAGCGTAAACTTTGAAAAACACGGTGTGATCCATAAATAATTAGAGCTTGAAGAATAAACAGTGAATAGTAAATTATACGTTGAAGTGATGAACAGATTAATGTGGCTCCATTCTCCAGTGCTAACGCAGTTTTGAGAAGAAGGTAGCTGATTTTTGTTGAATGACAATGCACCTTCCCATTCTGCACTGGTTGTGAAGTCATTTCTCAGAAATCTGACTTGACAGCAGCAAATTTGTTTCTCTTTGCTAAAGTAAAGCTGTTACCAACGGAAAAATGTTTCGAAATGTAGAAGATATTAAGAAAAATGTAACCTCCAACTTTCTTTAGAAACCTCTGCGCATGCGCTGTTTTTAAAAAGTTTTATAACATTGTAATAAGTGTATTAAAGTAAATGGAGATTACTTTGAATAATAATCAAATATTTTTGTGGTACTGAAATTGTTTTTTTTTTAATTTTATACATGTTCGTTGTTGACTATTCCCTTAATTGTTTATTTTGCGATGCCTATTGGTCAACCTACGTATTCTCAAAATGTTTTAATCGAAGGAAATCTTAAAAAGATCGAGTAAGTTGTACTAAATTTATTAAAAGTACATAAAATTAAGAAAAGAAATCACCCTTTACCACAATAAACACTCGATTAAGTATGGGTGGGATAGGAAGCTAAACATACCGACCCTCTCTGAATACTTTACATCAGTGCTCTCGAAAACCATTATCATAGTCGGTATTTTATAAATCCTAAAAAATACTACTAGGATGTTGAAAGTAAAATTGGGTCACAATGGTTCTGTAAGAAAGGAAATCTTGCCGATACATTATTCCGCTTATTGCTTCCGCTTGTTTGGTTCAATGGGCCTTGTTGGAATTGCCAACATTTCTGAAACTCCTGGATTTATGGAGAACGGTTTGCTTTGAAAACAATAAACAAGGACATAACGGCAGTAGCAAGTATCAAATATATTTTAATTAGGATTTAAGCATTTATAACTAAAAAACTTCATGCATATTTTACAAAAAAGTTTTTTATCAGGTTGTTGCATCCAACAGTGTGTTAAATGTATTGACGGTGTAATTCCGCAAGTACTTGTATATTTAAATAAACAGCAGGACTTTGAAATATAGGCATTAGATTCAACTATTCAATAATGGATCGTTATAATATTTACAAATTTTGTAAATACGCTTATCATACTTTTACACAAGTGGCTTTTTTGAATTTTGCTACAAAACTAGAAGTTTTAGTTTTAGAAGTTTTACGTCTTTATAAGTGTTTGTTGTATAATATCTTGCAGAAAATATTCTTTACTTCTCTAGAATTTTTTTTTAAATAATAATGTGAATATTTTATGAAGAATGATAAGTTTCTCTTTGAGTTTCTGTATATTGAATTAATTGCGCCAATGTTAAGACACCTTAATGATTTAGCAATTAATAAATTTAGTTTTAAGTTATATTTGTATTAGGCGAAATTTTAGTTATATTTCTTCTTTAGCTACAAAATAATTAAAGATTTTAATTTTCTCTTCAAAATTAAAATATTCTATACAGAGTGATTCTAAACATGTGCTAAAACCTTGAACCACACATAGCTGAAGATATTTAATCCCTAAATCACCTTGTAATTGCTCTTCAAATTCAGCACCGTTACGGAGGTATGGCGCTCCAAAGGATTTTTTACAGCAGTTCACTAAAATGTAAATAACTATTTTGCTTCTGTCTAATTTTGATAAAACTTCGTTGCTTTGGAAAGCTAACAGCTCAAACTCCCAGAAAAATGAACAGTGAATAAAATATGACCCAGAAGTAAAAATTTTGGTTTAAAAATTTGTAAATTGGATGCAGGTATTTCCATTGTAATTGCTATTGGAAAGTAGGTTAAATATCTCTACAATATTAAATTTTAGAAAAATTGTGAAGACCTTTTGGAAAACACAATATCTACTAGTTTAGAAGCTACAAAAAACTCAGGTTGGCGATCTCGTTTTCAAGATATACCCTAATTTATAAATTGTTAAATCAATTTTTTCCCTTTTAGTTCAATTTTCATCCACTTGTCATAGCCAATTGTACATACTAAGAATTAAAATCGGACTCGAAGCTTTCTATAATAATAAAGTTTGTCAAAATCGGACAAGAAATAAAAAAGCGATTTGCATTTCAGTGAATTGACGTAAAAAAATTTGAACGCCGTATCTCAGTAACGGTGTCGAATTTTAAAAAAGATTCTCGGTAATTTAGGTGTTAAATAACCTCAGCTATTATACGTGGTTGAAGTTTTTCGCATGTTTAGAATCACCCTGTATAATATGTGGTGCAATAAAATATAATTATTCAAAGCAATCTCAGTTTACTTTAACACAACGTTCTAATTGCCGATAATAGTCGCCAAAGGCATTCAAATAAATTGGTTTCAATTCGGTGGTTACACATATTTCTTAATATTTTCTACGTCTTGAGTCCTTTTCCTTTAAGTTTTAAGATTTAATTTATGAACAAGAAAAATTTTGTTAGTGTCAGCTCAAGTGAATAAGCTGGTTCGTTAACCTCAACAACGTCGTGTTTCATGAGAAATAACGTCACAATCAGTGCAGAATGGGCAGATGCATTGCACTGCAACGAAAACCTCTTTTCGAAATTGCGGTCGCACGACTTGAACATAGAACACTGGGTACTGTTTGTTTTTCAAGCACAAATACTTTACGGCACACAACCTGTTTATCGCAAAAGGTAATGAACATAGTTTAGGTTCTGGATTTTTGCAAACGAAACATTTTGGATGAGTATTTTCTAATCCATAGCATGATTTGGTGTCTTGTCTCAGGGTCATCTTGAAACATCCATGACTCACACAAGTGACCATGCAGTCAAAACAATTTGCATTGTAGCGACAAGTCTGAATAAAAGTTGCTCAATATGCGACGTATGTATGTTTTTGTTCATCTGTAACACTGAGACGGGGACGAAATTACACAAATCTTTCTCTTTTTCAAATATTCATGTGTAATTTATCGAATCGTCTCCTTACTGTTCAACTAATTTGCCATTACTTTCCACTATTGCAACTAAATCTTCCTTTGGAGAGATTGATAGACGCTCGGTTCTAGCACCATCTTAAACATCCCCATAACATAAGGTGTTATCAACGTCCATAGTTTTCAGCATTTTGTAGGTTTCTGATGGAGTTTTCCCTATTTTACAGCAAAATTTAATATTTAGTAATTGCTCTGTGGCGTCTGCCAAAAACACGATGGATGCACAGAAACTATCATGTGTTCGATTTTCACTTGAACGCCTTGTACCGATCAACTGCGAACTATAAATTCTGGTTTATTTCGGGTTTAACTTCACGTAACTCCAGTGTTGCAGCGTTAATTCGGGAATTCAATTGCCAAATCTAGTACGTAATAAAATGTACACGTTTTCGATTAATTCCCAATTTGTAAAACCAAGCGATTTTTGCAGCGTTGTACCAAAGTATGCGATTAAGATATTTGTAATGCTGGGCTTTCAAATTTACCATTTAGTTCATATTCAATTCCAAAATGCATTGGTGTCTTGCCCTTTTGCATTTTTAATGATTTAAAATGGATATTTCTGTTAAAAATCGTTGTTGTACTTGTTTGATTTACGATAAAAAGTATTTTTTGCATTTTTGCACTGCAATTTCCATTAGAATCTTAAATTCTACTTTATCAAGGAGCACTTGTTACAATAATGGAAAGAAAAAACGCCTAATATAATAAATAAAATAAGAAGGAACTTTGAACTTTGCTTTAGACTGTTTGAGGAAAGTACTGCCACGTAGTGTACTGCGTGTACTTATGATTCCGAAAAATTATAAAAAATCTAATACAAACTACTGATTGTACTATTATTGGAGATTTTTAGCTGCTTTTAGAATACGCAATACAACTTACACCGTGTTAAGTTTATATTATTGCTGAAAGGTTAATTTTAAAGCTACAATAAATTGTACCAAAATTGTTTATAATTTTATTAAAGCATACTGATATCTGCTTTGAAAGTAGTTTTGGAACTAGTTTTTTTGCTTTTGAGGATGATAAACGAATATTTACTTTAAGGGGCTTCTAAAACGACTTGAACTAAGTTAAAATAATCGTTTTCTAAAGTTTTTTAATAGGCGATCTATTCGCTTGCGATTTTTATTAACTAGTCGGCAGCACATCCAAGATTGAAATAAGTCGATAAACTCATAGAAATTCATAATATAAATTCTCAAACCTAGTACAGAAATAAAGAAAATTAAATTTTTAGGATATATTTCGGGATAATGTAGGGAAATTATTTCACCATATTACAAACTACCACCTTTTAATAATGTAATACAGACAACCTCTATATCGTGATTCATTGATTTATCTAATTTTCTCGCAGTCAGAACAGTGACAAGACTCTGTTGCTAATTTATTTTGTCGTATATTATATGTATTGTCTTCTAGATTGGCTGCACTTCGTTTTGTAGCTTTCAGGAAACGGCCGTAACCCGGGGGGGGGGGGCAGAGAAACAAATATAATAGTTTCTAGACGTAAAACTTTACATTTAATTTTTGATTAGCCATTTTGCTCATAATTTGGAAAGTTGAAAACACCTAATTGTTCAATTGGCAATTATATGGTACATATTATTATCAATGTTTCAAATTGTTTATAGATAGCACTGTCTCATTATTTTTATGTTCAACGGGGTTTTTAAAATTTGGATTTCTTTATAAATTGGCTTACAAAAATACAAATACTCAAATTTACAACTACGTTCTTACCACAAAGTACTGATTTTGCCATTGTTGAAAATTTTTTAGCTGTTTTTTAATTTATTTAATTTACACTTTACAAAGTCTGTATTAAAATACCTAAACTATTTTCAAGGTTAATTTAAAATCTACCATATGTACTGAATGCTTAAATATCAATTCCGATAGACAGTAAAAATAAAATTAATTTTATTATCATTACTAATAAAATCTTTAAAATACATTAAAATGCAATAAACATAGCTCACCTCATAATTCCAGTTTTCAATTACACGCAAAAATCAAAAAAAAAGAACGAAAACTTTCAGTTTTCTTCCAGTTATCACACTAAATCATCATTGGCTGAATACATCACTGAAACACTTGGCTATGCAAATTGCTTCAAGAAAACCTGCGGTAATTGGTTCCACTTTTCTGTCAATCCCTGCATATCGTTCACCAATGAAGTTGTGCAATGATTACGCGATAAGTTTATGCGCGTTATCAACCGTGTTATCAGCGGATTGAAGTCGGGCCACGCGAGTTTGTCGCAGCCAACTCGATTGTTCGTTTCCGTTTCAATTAGCGTACAGGAAGAACTCCCTCATCTCATTATGCACTGTTTTACAAATTTTATTTTTAGATTATCGTTGGAAGTTGCGGCATATAAAATGTTGCTTCTGCTAAACTTCGTATTGCTGTGGTCTTCTTGCAGGACTGGCATTCGGTCTTCCTGCAATTAACTTACTTCGTCTTACAATCTAGATTGGGTTTAGTTTATGGATGTACCTTGTATAATTATGTAACGTAAATTGAACGAGACTACTCATGAGGAATATAAGGTTTTTGAAATATTTTGTTCATAATTGTAACAGTAAATATCTTTGTCGATATAAAGAAATATTGGCTGAAAACATTTCCGTTATTTCAAAATATCATTCTTTTCAATAATTTTTCCACAGTCTTGAAACAAAATTGATTAAAACTATATACAGTGTGTTCAACGAAAGGTTCCTGTTGAAAATAAAACTTTTGTATTTACTTAACTGGTGCCCTTTATGACCTCTAATACAACTATCTGTGACAGTTATTAAAAGTTCAGTTCTTCTAATGATTTTTTGACCAAAACTACAAAATATGTATGTTCGAGTTTATAATGTGGGGCAGTTACGTTATTTGTACTGTTACCGAAAACCTGCGCACAAATCCCCACGGGGAACAACAGTACAAATTGATAAGACCAACACGCTTTCTGGTAACAAATTTGGAAACACCGAAATATTTTACCCACTGGTAACTCGCTGCACGTATCGGTGTTTTCACCACGGCTCTCTCAGTCTGCGACACGGGGTGGGTGAAAACGATCTTCAAACTCCAATTTTCAAAGGGCGCCAGGATTCTACGTCACCAGTCGTCGTGCAGCGATCTGTCGGACCTACCTTACCGAATCCACATAAGGGTAAACTCTTACCACGCAGAACGAACTTCAACGGTTCCAACAAACACAGAAACAAGGAAACAAGACACAATAAAACACAACAAATTAAGTGAATACTGAAAATAAGTTATATTGACCAAAAGTAGGCGAACACCCTGTATATAAACCGATAACCAAAGAAATACAATACCATATCAATCCAATGTATATTAATACACCCTGTATATATATATATATATATATATATAGATATATCCAATTACCATAAATATCAAAGATAATTATATTTAATTAAACCATACGAATCACACTTGGGCGAAGCCCAAGTTGCAACGTTAATGAAACTTACAAAGTCAATATAATCAATATGACACGTAAGAATTAGACTGTGGGAGAATAACAGAAGCATTCGAGGTGCCTCGAATGGTGAGAACCAAATTACGTTCCACAGATATGACGTTTGAAAACAAGGAGAAACAGTTTAGCGGATTTAACCCCTAATTGACTGATAAAAAAAAAAGAAATTACAGATCTATTCCAAAGCTATTAATATATGAATTTTATTTACCGCTATCCGAAGATTCCGCATGCTGGGGAAAAATTATGCAAGGCCTTGTATAATGCAGCATTTTAAGTACCCGGGACGCATTACCGGGAATTCGAATTGCGACCAAGTACAACCCCAATCCGCATACTTTCCTCATAAAATAACTTAATATTGCAATGAACCAAAAATATTTCCCAAACATCTAATCTTTAACATCTGTGTCAATATACACTACGGCAGAATACGCAAAAATGAATGTGATGTCTACAGCTGACAGCTAAATCAAAACAATGAATTTCCACAGACGTAACGTGATTACTTCTGCTATAATGGTTGATCATAGAATACACTGAAGTACGACAAATTGATATAAAAAGATAGATACAGTGACTGAAGGTGATCTGAATAATTCGCTACTAAATACAATGTGAGCAGGAATATTACGTTAACCTAAAAGTTTTTAATTCACAACACTCGAACAAACAAAATAACATAAAAGCCTTCTTCTAGGCAATTCACGGGCAGATATTGTGGACGATCCCTCGTCCTACAGTTAACAAGCTCCAAGATCGAAGAGAACAAATTTATAATTGCTAACCTGTGCTTCTGTATGTGTATGTGTGAATCACAGCAATTTGCGAAGGCTAGCGTTCCCCACGTTCACGAAGACGACAGCTTTTACAGGAAGGGCTAGGTAACTCAGGAAGGACGAGTACGGCTTCCGAAACAGTAAAATTCTTCTCTTGTCGAGGAACCCCGAATAAACGAAGATCGTCTACAGGGAAGCGGTCCACGGGGAGCTTCAGAAATACGGCCCCAAGTGCTTGCTTCACTACACCAAACCATGCGGCGACCCGTAATTGAATGATACTGGTAACTTATTATAATCGGGTATAAAACCCTCAAGAATTTATGGAATCTCCAAATTATTAAACACAATAACGCATAAACTCTCTTTTAGGGCAGGATGATTAAATTAATCCGAAATATTCGAAAATATAAATCAACCTCACTACATCACCAGCATACAGCTACACCACGCGAAAGTCCAGAAGAAAGTCCTCAAAAATTTCCCCAAGAAGAAACTCCCCCGCCTCAGAATCAAAATACACACCCACACTTTCAAAAATATTTAAAATTCCCTACATGACAGAAACTAAAGAAATTTAAAATCCCACAAAGTCAAGACGCTCACCAAAATCTAAAGGGTATGCAACCAAACACACACTAACACGTACAGAAAACCTAGGAGAAAAATGTTCACATAACAGTACTTTTAAAAAATTTTTCACCTTGTAATTGTTGTTGATTTTAATGGATTGACTAACCTGAAGGCCTTTTTTACAAGTTATTTCAATTGATTTAATAAATAATGTAAATCGGTGTTCAATTTGATCTTTATGTACCTATCTATCAAACAGATTACGTATTGATCTCACCATAACAGGCAAATCGTATAAAAAACCTAAAACATTATAGAAATTTACAACAAACCGATCATAACTAACACGAAGAAGGCCCAGAGACTCAGATGAGTAGGACATATTGAACAATAAACAGAAGAACGAACAACGAAGAAATATACTGGAGGGAGCTATAGTAGTAGTAGAAGAAGGGGTAGACCAACAAATAGATAATTGGATCAAGAGAGGAGGAACCTAAGAAAATTAAAAATAGGAGAGAAAACGAACAGTGGAAAAGGTAGTAAACCAAGTGTTGGGTCTCCACGAGGCGCAGCAATTATTATTATTTATTACGAAGAGGAAACATGTACTCAATGTAAAGAAAGCCATACGGTATTTGCCGTGCATGTTTTTAAACAATGTATCAGTAGCGATCGTTATACGAAATTGATATTTTTAATTCATATGTTTCCCATTTTAGATACGGAAACATAACATCCATTACGATGTATGGTAGTGCAAAACCAGTATTATATGTTATTTAGCTAAAACTGTTATTGCAACTAAACTTAACTTTAAGAACTGCCAAATATTGTATTACAGGTTATAAGCAATATGACTTAAGTAAAGATACGCTCTTCGTTTTCCATGGCTAACCTGTATTAAACATGTTATTGTAATATTGTGACAACTATAGATATATAAACATTTCATTTTGACGGACACACAATTTTTATTATAGAAATGAAATACGAATGGATTTTCGTATTTTTTTAATTTGAAGAGAACGTGGTATGCTTAGAGTTACGACTTGATTGAGTGTCCGTTATTAATAATTTCCAAGATAATTTACTGTTTTTCAACACCAGTGGACACAAAATTCTTAACGATGTAGATAATGAAGAAACTAGCAAATCTGTTAACCTATGACTTATGACACGAAACTTACTAAAAAATCATATACGAGATTTTGTCCATTTTTCTTTCCAATTTCATACCTGCTTTCGTTGCTTGTACATATCGCAAAACGATAGTGTTTATGTGTTTTCTTGCATTAAATTGATTTATTACAGATATCCTATTAGGATTATGGCAATAATTTAATGAGGATATTTTATGAATATCGATTTTATGCGAAATTTCAAATAAGCAGAGATCATTTTTTCTATGTTCTTGGCTTCGGCTCGACTTGGAAAAAATGTTTGTTCTCCTTTGTATATCTTTTGTGGTCGTCTTTCACTATTGCTTATTCCGCATACTTTCTATTTCTTTAGTAAACGCATTACTTCAGTTTTAAAAGTTTCCGATTTAATACATATATAGAAAGTAAAGTTCTCCTCTGTATACCTACACAACACAGTTATTTGTTATTTATATATTTGTTTGGTTATCTAGTTGGTTTTGCTGTATTTATTTTTTTTGCAGGCATTAATCGCTTATCTTTTTTTCACATTATTAT